>JAUUTY010001054.1:0-103951 GCA_030979885.1 Lolium multiflorum | reverse complement strand
ACACCAGAAGAATCAATATGGGTGACATCCTCACGAGGTCCGCTGCAAACAGAATAATAAGAACCATGTCATGTAGAGTTCAAACTGAACCAACATATGCATCATCTTAATATTGCAAAATAAGCACCCCTTAGTAGCAATGCATACAGAATCAGGCAGGGCTTGAACCATTAAAACGCCGCTTAAAATAGAGTTCAAGTGACACAGGTTGGCAATTTCTTTTACTCCCTCCGATCCATAATAAGTGCCGGTGAGTTAGTACAACTTTGTACTGAAGTTATACTGTATCACCAATGCTTATTATGGATTGGAGGGAGTAGCATGTTAAGATCGGACAAGCACTTCACTTGGGCAGGGGGTAATCACAGAAGCTTGTAATCAACACAACACTTGATCTAGGGACTTTGTTTTCATTTTCACAAAGTATCAGCAACACTTGAGCTAGGCTTTTACTATGCAAATCAACACAGGACAAAAAAAAAATCAAGGGCAGAAAAGATAGGCTGCTCAATTGATGCGATCCTGAACTACCACAGATGAATAACATACATCACGCAATGCAAGTAGAGACTATCTGAAGCATTCATTCAGCCTTCATTAGTGTTCTTCAACAAAAAGATGAAGAGGGTATTGCAACCATTCCAACAAAACCCACTACCATCAACCCATCATATTCTTCCCAAATGTTGATATCAAATCCACAACATCTGAAACACACATAGGTATAGCTAGAACTAGATGGCCGTGCTATCACGGAAAAACCAAGAGGACAAAGAAGAGGAACCAGGAATTTACCAAAGCCCACGGAGTCAAAGAAAAAGGGCACCCGCTGCCATGGCACGCCGACGCGGTAAACCCACAGGCTGGTTTGCACTCTTGCCAGCCACACCTACAACGAAGATACATGCAAAACAAGTTCAACTTCCTGTAGGTAGAAAATTCCTACGTATGCATACAAATACAAGGCGATTTTGAACCAGGCAGTACTAGTACGAATACCAAGAGTGATCTAGTGCAATGTAACCTAAAATACGCGCTCATACAAAATTATGGGTAGCAAGCATGGTGTCGACTCTAGCGCGAGAGGAGAAGATTTCGACCTTTGGGTGGCGAGGTGTGCTCCTGGACGGCGGCGTGGAGGTGGGGCTTGGGTCTTGCAGGTCGCGGAAGGGCTCCATCCGGAGCACACGGCCGCGTCCATGGCCCCGGGTGACCCCTCCAATACGCCGGCGAGGCAGGGGTGCCGGAGCTCGCGCGGCGGCGACGATCTTGGTGGACGAGCAGAGGCTCCCACATATGGCGAATCGACGGCGAGGGCCAACCGCACGGCACGAGGTTGGGCGTCGTCGTCTTCCGAAGCTAGGGTTTCGAGCAGCGACCAGAAGTCCGTACTGCGCTCGGCCCCGTCCTCCTGCGCCGGCCGCCGTCTTGAACAGCCGTGGTCGCGCCGGCGCCGGCGCCGGCAGGGGAGCGGCTAGTGTTTGCGGGGCGGCGCGATTGAGGGCACGGGAGGGCTGCGTCGGCGGGGGAAGTGAGCGGGGGCGGCATGGTGGCCGGAGTAGACGGCGGGGAAGGGGAAGGGGGCGGCATGGTAGACGGCTCGGGTTGTGAGAGAAAGAGGGATATAGGGAATCGAGAGGGACATGAAGTCAGTAATGCGTGCGTTTTCTTTTTCTTGAGATGTGGGTGCGTTGGATGGTCATTCGACTGCGGCGCAAATTACTTTTCCCGCTCGGTTTCCTTAATTACTAGTACGTACCTCTATTCATAAAATAACGTTGAAATTTTGTCTAAATATAAGACAAATTTTCGATATCATTTTATGAACGGATGGAGTACATCATTTTAGTTGCAGTATATTTGTGACATTCATCTCACCTCGTCTCTTGTGTTTAGCGAGTTCACATCACCGATCAGTGGCCACAAGCATCTCGCCCATCCATCCCACTGCTGATCCCACCAAGTACACCGAGATCTTCGTATCTCCTCCAAACTATATTTTGTATCCCTCGTCTGAGCGCGGCGACATGCGGAGCTTCCGTATCGAGTTACAGGGTCTGTTTTTTGCGTCCCCAAAATAGTTTCTCAATAATTTGAGATATTTCTTACATGTCTTTTAATTCTTTGCATTTATTACACCGTCTGTGTGCATGTATATACACGTACATTACTCATGGCATCACACTTGACAACTGTAGATTATCTTTGGGTATATTCTTTCGTTTTTCATGTTCCCATAACCTATTATAACCAATGGTAAGGAAATTGTTAATCGTTAGCTGCTTGAAAGTACAAACTAATTAGAATTAACTGGATTAACTGATTTTAATTGGTCGGATATTAATCGATGCAACCTACATAAATTAGCACTTAAAACATGTGTATATAATAGGAGCAGTCGATTTGCGTTGAAAAAATTGCGACTATTTTTTGCCCAAATATAGCAGTTGATTGGGAGCATACCTAGTAATCGAACTATCATAGCGACTGGTCGGGCCAAAAGATTAACACAGCCGATTAGAAGTGTTTGACACAGTCAGGTCCCGAGTAGCGATTACTTTGACTATCAATCGTTGATTCGTCGGATGTTTTGAACAATAATGATTATAACACAAGCAAATAAGAAAGTCATACAGAATTACCAGTTTTGAATGAAAAGCTAGGGGCGGACTTGGTGGCGCCTAACGGGCATGGATTCACCTAAAATCGCCTCGAGGAAGGGTGACAAACTCTTTAATGCTGGTCATAGTGGGAAGTAACTTAGACTAGTAACATGTGCCATGTTACTAGTCTAGGTTACTACCTTCATAGTGGGTAGTAACTTATATGCGGTGTCATGCATTGTATCATTTATTATGTTGTAGACTCATCTTGTCTTGAGGTATGTGATGTTATGGTAACATAGCTAGTTACCACCTCACTTTCTTTCTTCATTTATTAGCATGCCTTGTCACCAAAATGCCTTGAGATGTGTGATGTTACTAGCTATATTACTCCCACTATGAGCAGTCTAACTCTTGCATGTAGTCCTACTTAGGGGCCCCGGCCCAACTCTAGTAAGAACCCTGCTTCATTTTTTGTTTCCCATGTCCATATGACATACTCTAACACAAATAAAGAAAAATTAGCATGGAATCACCACTCCAGGATTAATGCTATAGGTAGACATCACGGGCCCCACTACATAGGGTTTTGCTTGAAACCACGCAACGAAGGGGATCCTATATAGGTTTATAAGTGTGGTGTAAAGAGCGAAATCCAATACACAACATTCGACTTCTTAAGTGGCTACTCGCTTCACAAAAAGGACTATCATGATGGTGGATTATGAACTAATAGGGCAAATTCCCACTACGAGGCACCCACCCAACTCTTATAAGACTTGACCTCTTTTGGAGGTTTTCATGTTCATATGACATGTGCACAAACAAAGAGAAAGTCACATGGAATCATCACTTTTGAATGAAAGCTAGAGTTGACGTATCGGGAACCATAAAAATAGGAGCCAACTTGATATTGAGCAAGGAAGGGTTGGAAACCCTCCTCCTATTTCATGAGGTACTATCATAGGTATATAAGGGTGTTGTGAAGAGAGAGAAAACTGGAACGCAACTCATAAGTGGCTTATGACTACCCTTAAGGAAGATTTCTAGACTTATTGCGCAAACATCCCACTTCGAGGCCACCGACCAAACTCTTGTAAGAACTTGGCCTATTTATTGATATTTCATGTCATTGCGACCTATGTTAAACAGATACAAATATAAAATTTACATGCCTAAAGAAAGTTAGGGATATATGTTGCAAGACCCACAAAACAAAGTTTTGCCTTTAAGTGAGTGGGGAATGACGAGAGACCCTGTTATGTTATGCCTTTGCCTCACTTTTGGTGTATTAATATTGGTATATAAGAGTCTTGTAAAGAGAAAATCACATGGAATCACTGCTTCGAAGGAAAGATAGGGGTTGTCGCTGCGGGGCCCACAAACAGGGTGTCTCCTGAAACTAGAAGAGGAATGGTCGAAGATACTCACCCACTTGCATGGGGTGCTACTATGCGTATATGAGGGTGCTGTAAATAGGAAAATTAAACACACAACTCTGAAGTGATAGCTAATTCTCGAATATAACTAAACTTTTTTGGGGCCTTGTTGATTCGACTATACTTGGTTGAACGTCGTGGCCGGGGCTAAAAAGTTGGACCATTGGGACTCTCCCTTTGATTTTGCCTTCTCGCTCATGCCCTAGCACGTACAATCGCTTTTCGGCGGAGTATTACACATCGAGGTTGGGGTGTTGTCGATATGTCCCTATATGACATTGATTGTTGTTATCTCGTTAGAGACGTTAGTTGTAGGTAGTTGTTTAGCTAGGGGAGTTGAGTCTATCGGTGATGAAGGATGCGACCTTTAGTCGTCGAAGCTGTCGAACACGACAAATGTGAAGAGAGTTTCTCCATATATACATGTAGTGCAAGTGTGTAGGTGATAAGTGCGCCTTGTGAGAAAAGAAAATCGACATGCCATAGACATTTAGATAGAAGAGCTACATGCATATACAGTTATACACACACGTGAAAAACTACATGCAAGCTATTTTCCATTTTCCTTTCATATGGTAGCTCTCTAAATTTCGAGTGAAATTTATTGTAATCACGGAAGCATACCCATGCAACATAGCGGGAATCAGGAATGACGTCCAAATCCAGCTTAGTTAATAGAGAAAGCAAGGAAAGTGCCGATAATGCAATTAGCAATCAGTTGGATTTTCATCACTTAATTAAAATTTTAAGATAGAAGACAGACTAATTATAGGCGCGACTTTTTTTTTGAGCAACCACATATTTCATCAATAGAAAACATGTTATATGAACACACAAATGTGGAAACTAAAAGACAGACCAGGATAAAATCTTTTCTGGAAACTTTGCATATAGAATTCTAAAGGATAGAAAAATATATAACCATCCTTAGGGGTTCATGCACTCGCTGAAACTAGCAGCCGCCGTCAAACTCCAACGCCGCATGTACGCGGGTTGGAAAAGACGCCGAGCCTCCACCATTGACATGTCCAAATAACCACCATCACCAACGAGGCTTTGTGAGTCGATGAATAGGCCCGCGGCAAGCAGCGAGGCACTTGTCGTTGTGGCACGTCGACGAGGGGACGTCCCCATGCTTTCTTGGACCAAGATCCACCGCATCATGTTGACGAAGTCAGTGACTAGCGCCAGATCCACCACCTCCGGACCAATATCCTCGCTCCAAAGCACCCACCTTGCCTGGTCCCTAGCGTCGACGTAGATAACGACGAACGCCGGCGACACGTCGAGAAACAGATCTCGCCAAATCTAAAGAAAGACAAGAAGACCTTGCTGCCGATCTGAAGGATCGCCAAGCACACGCTGCCATCAACTCCAAGACGCCGCCGTGAAGGTCGCCGCCAGTGTGGGAGTGGAGTTGAGACAAATTTATTCGCCTGGGCGCTGCTCCCACCACCCCAACGACACACCACATCAGACAAATCTTAACAACATAACAGAGGAACGAGGCCCCCTCCCTCCTGCCGCCGGAGCGACAAGTGGAGTGTTAGGTTATGATTCTCTCTCTCTCTCTCTCGATTCACACTTAGGATAGGATTCGATACAATAGTTTGAGGTAGTAGCAATAGGAAATGGAAGCTATCCTATTACATAAAAGGTAAGCCGTCGCCGTTAAGCCTGATCCCGAGGATATTACGGTGCAACTTATTTCTTCTCGTGACGCCGATAGATCTCCTCAAGGCATGTAGTAATTACGGCGCGATATATTTTCCACAGTATGCTGATTAATCTCTCAAGGCAGGTAGTAATTACTGGGCGTTTAATTTTTTTCTCGGGACCTGAAGTTGCCATGTCATAGATCCATGGCACCAAACAATTAACCCGCATTTTGGAGAGGGATTTTTGGCCCAAAATCAAGAGAGACGCTAGTTGTAGGTTGTTGTTTAGGTAGGGAAGTTGAGTCTATCGGTGATGAAGGATGCGACCTTTAGTCGTCGAAGCTGCCGGATGGGTCAAATGTGGAGAGAGTTTGTCCATATGTACCTGTAGTGCAAGTGTGTAGGTGATAATACGTCTTGTGAAAAAAGAAAACCAACATGACCTAGGTGTTTAGGTAGAAAAGATACATGCATTCATGGTTCATGGTCATTTTCTTAGATTGATTGTAGGCGACATGATGATATATACACACACATGAAAACCTACATGCAAGTTATTTTCCAATTGCCTGTCGTGATAGCTCTCTAAATTCCCATCGAATTTTGTTGTAATGGCGAAAACAAGCACAACGGAAATCAGGAACGGCATCGAGATTCAATTTAGTCAAAAGAGAAAGCAAGGAAAGTGCTGACAATGTAATTATTATTTTTATCACTTAATTAAGAATTTAAGATAGGAGTCAGAGTAATTACGGCGCGTTTTATATCTTCTCGTGACGCCGATTGATCTTCTCAAGGCAGGTACTAGTAATCACGGCGTGATTTTTCACCACATACTGATTGATCTCCTCAAGGCAAGCGGAAGTTTAATTTCTTCTCGGGACCTGAAGTTGCCATATCCATGGCACCAACAATTAACCCGCGTTGAGACGAAAATTTGGTTAAGTCCAAACCATCCAACCCCACCCAACACTACTCTCTTTCTTTCACGTCTTTTACCCTTCTCTGCTCCACCTCCCGTTCCCCTTCCATCGCCGGCAAATCCCGCCTGGTTCCGGCGAGCCCTCGCGCCGCCGACCACCGCACCGGCACCAACTCCTCCTCCTGCACCGTCTCCATGGCATCGAACCACCGTTCCGCAGCCCCCACGGCGATCCATAGACCCACAGGAATCCGCCAAAGTGGTGCCGCCGCTTGGCTCCGTCGAGCTCCGGCCGGCCCTCCTCCTCTACCGCATCTCCAGGCCACTCCACCGCAACTCACAGCCAAAGATCGAGTCGCTGCTGCCGGTGAGCGCGTGTGACCACGGCCGGCCGGAGGGCTTGCTGCGGCGCCGGGATGGCGGCGGGGCATTCCGGCCGGAGGTGCTGCTGCCGGCGTCTTCTTCTTCTGGCAACCTCGCCCGCGACCTACTGATGTCGGCCACCACTCGAAGCCGCTGCATCCCGGTGAAGCCTCTCTCCTCCTACTTCATCTGTTCTTGCTAAATCTTGTAGCTTTTCTCCCGTTGAACGGGTAACCAGTAGAGGAAGTCGCATGCTTCTAAATATTGTTCAGTCTGTTAGATAGTGTTGTTCAGCTGAGCTATTCTTCAGGTCACTCCTAAACTACTTGTTAAACAATTGGCGCATGTAATCCCATTTAGCAGGAAGGGATGTACATGATTTTAAATGTGTTCCAGCCTTCCATGTATATATTAGCCCTTGTATGCATGGGATAAATTTTTGATCTGACAGAACAATATAATGTCACCAAGAATTTTAATAAAAATCCAATTTTGAATGTCTATGTTCATTGATTTTGTCTCCGGTTCCTTGTGCTGCCGGGTGTGTGTGGATGCACCAACAAGTGAGCGGTTCCACAGCTCTTTTATCTGTTTAAAATTAACCAAAATAGCAAACTAATTCCTAGTACCTCTAGGTTGCATCTGTTCGTGTGTGAGTCGACACTCTGCAGTCTACATGTACACCTATAGAAATTAGCCTAGTATGTCCATGTCCATTAATTATCCATACCTTGCTTGCAAAGCCTATCTAGTGTAACATGCTCTCAGCATGTATATGCAGCAGATAGACTAGGTACTCTAGTAGTATGAGTTTGTTGCTAATCTGTAGTAGTATGAGTTTTTTTTCCCTTATATCCTGTACCTATTTACTACCACGTTGTGGAAGAATACAGTCATCGGTTCTCCATCTCTTGTAGATTATTTGCTTCCTGTTACATTAATATTCAGAGTTCTGCACTTACAGGATCACTCACGGCAACAGATCAAACAGCTGTGGCGTGTGGCGATGGTCTGCGGGAGGGGCTCGCTGTGTTGCCGGGATGGCGGTGGGGAGGCACTGATGATGAATCAGTGTTCCCCTGCCCTGGCTGCTGCTCACTGCAGTACGGCCGGAGCTGCTGCCGCTGGCGTCTTCCGGCGACCACGCCATCTTCTACTGCCGGCCAGCACTCTGAGCTGCTACTGCCTCGTGAGGTCTCTCTCCTTTTCCTCCATCTAATCTTGCTAAAAATTGCATCTTTTCTAAGAATCTGGCACAAAGCTGAGATTTGGTATCTTGTAGCGTGCCACAAAGCTAAGAATCTGAATGTGCAGTTGATTCTGAATTTGTTTTGCAGGCGAAGCATGAGGACTTTTGCTAATAACCACAATGATCATCGTACTGTTTATAAAAATGGGAACATACTCCTTGGTTAGTTGTTTGTGCAAACAAGTTTTTTGTTGTGCTTCGCTTGATTCCATCTTATCACTGTGGAACGGACCTTTCTGATATATCTATTTGTAGGCCCTATTATTGAATCAAAGATTTGCCATCCGACAGAGTTTGATTTCTATTTGTGTAGTCATGCTGGCATTCAGGTTGGCTTTCCTTTATTTGCAATTTTTCACTTGGTGGAATGGGTTGATTGCTGACTTATGTCTTCATTCCTTTCATATGGGCATGACCCAGCTGTATGTTGTTGCATAATTGGAAGTTCTCTCTTTCTGGTAATGTCCTCTGCACCAAGT
Source organism: Lolium multiflorum (assembly GCA_030979885.1). Classification (NCBI taxonomy): domain Eukaryota; kingdom Viridiplantae; phylum Streptophyta; class Magnoliopsida; order Poales; family Poaceae; genus Lolium; species Lolium multiflorum. The sequence continues at coordinate 95,238 of JAUUTY010001054.1, read as the reverse complement.
GCAAGGGGTAAGTCTTGTTTGTCCATTCCAAAAATCCAGCTGGCCATGTATCTCCTCATATGCAGCTGATAGACTAGGTATTCTAGTAGTATGAGTTCGTTGCTAATCTGTTGTAGTATGAGTGTATTTTGCCCTATCTCCTCATGTACCTATTTATTACAACATTGTGGAAGAAAACAGTCATTGGTCCTCCACTTCCTGTTACATTAGTCTACAGGTTCAGACTTTTCCCGTTCTAATATTCGAACAGCTGCTACAGGTGATGGCGTGTGACGGCAGGCTACGTGAGGGGCTCGCTGTGTTGCCATGATGGCACCGGGAAGGCACGGATGACAAATCAGTGTTTACCTGCCCTGGCTGCCGCTGGCGTCTTCTGGTGACCACGCCATCGAGGTTCTACTGATGGCCACCACTCTGAACTGCTACTGACTCGTGAGGTCTCTCTCCTTTTCTTTCATCTATTCTTGCTAAAAATTGCATCTTTTCTATGAATCTGGCACAAAGCTAAGATTTGGTATCTTGTTGAATGCCACAAAGCTGAGAATCTGGACCTTATCTATCTGGATGTTGTTTAATTGATTTAACATGTCTAAATCTGGTTGTAGTACACCAGCCACATAGAGTAGATTTTATTGATTTAAGAATCTGGACCTTATTAATCTCTCGTCGACCTGTATGTAAATGTTCAAACCTGATGTGTACACAAAGACTTTTAGTAGCTTTTCTTGAACTGAAGATAAAAACCATCACCAGGTCTTTTTTATTAAAACCTGATCAAACATGCACATCATCTTATTGATTTAACGTGTTTAAGTAGTTGGACAGCAGCCACTTAGATAAATTATAATTTGTGCATGATTTGGTATTGCCCTTTGCGAGCAAGAACTTATATATACATTTTTATTTAATGTGTTTAAGTAGTAGAGCAGCAGCCGCTTAGGCAAAAAAACTTGTTTGCCTGTGTTTTATAAGCCTGAACTGCAGTTGATTCTGAATTTGTTTTGCAGGAGAAGCACGAGGCTTTTTGCTAATAACCACAATAATCAGCATACTGTTGATAAAAGTGGGAACATACTCCCTGGTTAGTTGTTTGTGCAAACAAGTTTTTTGTGGGCTTCGCTTGATTCCATCTTAGCACTGAGGAACGGACCTTTCTGATTCTTTTTAGGCACTATTATTGAATCGAAGCTTTGCCATCCGACAGCGTTTGATTTCTTTTTGTGTAGTAATGCTGGCATTCAGGTTGGCTTTCCTTTATTTGCAATTCTTCACTTGATGGAATGGGTTGAGTGTTGACTTATGTCTTGATTCCTTTCATATGGGCATAACCTAGCTGTATGTTGTTGCATGATTGGAAGTTCTCTCTTTCTAGTAATGTACTCTGCACCAAGTGCAAGGGGTAAGTCTTGTTTGTCCATTCCAAAAACCCAGCTGATCATGTATCTTTCGCAGTAATGTTCTTGACCATGGTCCCTTGTTTATTTCAGCAAGGGCTTTAAGTCTGGTGCTTCCATGAGCTGCCCAGGTTGCCAGGGTTCAGCCATGAAAGTGACTATGTGCATCTGGAGCCTTCCATGATACAACAGATCTAGCAGCCTTGTAAACTCTGGTACGTTTTCTTATTTAAAATAACCTTATGGTAAAATATTTTCTTTTCCTGTAAATAACAAAATGCTCAAGTAAAGTTGGTTTGCAGTGATATTAATGTGTAGTTCTTAAACATGGGTTGGTAGCTGTTATATGTATATCCCAGTTGACCTTTGACTTTACATGTTCTTTTGAGGTTTGAGGTGGCATATCTGGTTGCAGACATGTTTTTTGTATTTCCGTGTTAAGTGTTCAATACTTTGTTTAGAAGGACAAAAGGTAGTCATTGATTTGTTATCTTTCTCTCTCGAGTTGATCATCTTAAAGTTGCTGGCTTCTATCATGCTGTTGGCTACTACATCTATGTGAGCTCTGTCCATGGACACTTGTCCAGTTGATTTCTTGCATCAACCGGTTATTGCTAGATTGTCTGTTGATTTGGTTAATGACATATGAACTGGCACTGGTATAAGTAGTAGGATGTTTTTAGTACTTTTCTTGTGATGTTCATATCAGCTCATTTGAATGTCTCCTTAATTCCAAGTGTATTGCTTCATGCAGGCTGCTAGTAGAGATGCTCTTGTGGTGGGTTTTGTTAGTTGGTGTATATATGGCCATGTGATGGCAACTGCTCTGCCCTGCCTTGACATGAACTGTTTCTTGACAAGCGATTCAGGTTAGGAGCTTTGAGCTCTTCAAAATTGCAGGTTGGGCTTGTTGAATGTTTGAAAACTACAATGACTGCAACTGTATGCTATTCAGTTCTATTAGGATTCATGAACTCGTGAGAACAAACTGATAGCTGGAAGCCTGAAACTGTATGCATCAGTTCTAAGAGAAGCCTTCCTGTCTGCTTGGAAACACTAATAATTTCCCACGTCAGATGCTATGTCTGCTGAATTTGAACTGCATGCACTCTTCTGATCGTAATCTTGAATTAGCTTTGACATGGTTTAGGTAGCTATTTGTTTCCCTGTTTCTTCTGGACTTGCCATTCTATCAATTTTAGCTTCAGCTGGCCAATTCAATTGCTCGTCTCTGACCCTTGGTTTGAAGCTTTTGCTGTAATGCTTTATTTTATTAATCAACACATAGAAAGCATCAGGTCGTTGGACGCTAGTTCTCTATAGTCACAACTTGCTTTATTAAGCATGGTTTTTTTTTCCAGGAGAGTGCATTTGATAACAATCTCGTTCATTACGTAGTAGCTGCAACATATACTTAGCTTTTGAGTAGTGCTCTTGTTATATATTTGCTTGATAGTAAGTATTCTTGTTTCTCTTAATTCCATCAGGTTAATGGCACCTGTGGCCGTGAGATCTGGCAGCCCTTTCTTCCTCGCGTCTGGTGTAACGCCTCGGTTCTGTCCTCACAGTCTGGTCTGATTTCCTCGACGCCTGGTGAGACTTCTTAGTCCCCCCAGGTCCCAGGCCCTTGACCGAACCAGGACTCTGCCCTAGTTGTCTAAAGAAGTCGAGATCTCGCGCAGCTGTACTGATTACCATCAGTACCTGGTATCTTCCGACTTGTCATATTGGCTTGAGTGTTTGAGTTAAAATAGCCTCCTAATCTTTCTTTTTTTTCAAGGTCATGAAATTTTGGAACTTGGCATTGTTCTGTTGTCGAGATGATTTTTCCTGTCAAGCTTGTGATGATGCATAGGTGATGGATCCATGTTTGTTTGGAGTAGCTAATTAAAACATGATGCAACCTGGGTGCCATTTTGTTGACTCACCTCCTGTTTGTAAATAGTAGTACATGAGCCACAATTGCTGCAGTGTTACGTATGATTCTGGACATGATTTAATATAGTTTTTTGAGTCTATTAATTTTAAGCTAGAAATTTCTTTGTATTTGTGCTCGAAAATTTTGAATTTCGAATTCCGTTTGAATAATCTCGAACTAAAAAAAATCCCGAGATTTGGGGGAAATCGGAGTTTTCGGTGTCTCCCGGTAAAAATACCGTCACCGAGAAAAAGAAAAAAAAAAGAGAGGGAAGGTTTGGTTTTGGACGAGGCTGTGAAGCGCGGCCTGGGGATGGAGACGGACCAAAGTGCTGGAGCCAGGCTGGCAGCGGGACGCTAATTTAATCGCGGTACACAGAAAAAAAAAAGAGGGAAAGCCTCCTCGGTCATTAATTCCTGGCTGAACCGTTTTGCGGAAGGGAATCCCTCCTCGCTTTCTCTCGGTCGCCTCTTTTGTGCCCACGCCCTTCCCGCCCGGGAGCCGTGCGCGATCTTCCTGGACATGTCGGGTCCGATCCCGCCCACGCTCTGCGCCTCACGCACCTTCTTTTGCTGGGCAACCGGCCATTCCGGCCGAGCCTCTTAGGTGAACTTGCTGCCGGGCTGGATGGGGCACTGCGTTATGTACGCCGGCCCGTCCGACCAGGGGTTTCGCGGCTGGTCTACGCCGTGCCTGCACCACCGGCCAGCAGGCGTGTGTAAATGTGTGCAGCAGACAGCAGAGCCTAATATATATGTGTGATGCTCGAGCCACAACATTGACGCCATTTCTGGAGCAAGTGACAGTTGAGCTGGGACGAGAAAAAGTACCAGTGGATTGTAATGTTCTTGTCGCCTTGGTTGTAGACGTTGACGAAGACGACGTCGCCGTTCCGCGCGAAGATTGTCGGGCCGGGGAACTCGCCGTTGACGGTGAGGATGGTCTTCTCGCGGCAGAGCCTAGTGTAGTTAGCCTCCCTTATCTGCATGCAACGGATAGTGTTTTATCATCCATATCCATATACCATATCAGTGGAAATGTCACGAAACCTCTACATATGGAGACTTACGAAGAAATCGTAGTGACGGCTAACCCTGCTGCTGCTGCTGGAAGCTTGAGCAGGGGCAGCTGCCGCGACGCCAAACGCTAAAGCCAGACCTAGCAACCAAATTAGAGGTATCTTACCGATTGCCATTGCCGGCCAGATCGATCAAACTAAAACTAGAGAGAATCAATTGATTGTACGTGTCTGTGTGTAGGCTTCGGAGGCCAGGTTTGAAGAATATGCATCGGACATTTGGGTATTTATACAGAGAATCTTGCAAGGGGTTAAACACGTCGTACAGTCGAGGACGAAGGATCCGTGCACGGATGACAGTACGGATGAGGAACCAGTCGTTTATGGATGGATCGGTGTATGCGTGCACTCAGCTAGCTCCAAATAGGTCGAGCGGCGCCAGCGATATGAAAAAATAACACGAACGACCATCCCGATGACAACGAGAGCTGTCCATTTTGGAGCTTTTTGCCTGCACGGAAACAATGCCTCCTGCACTTAAATGAAGCCTAAATTTTGTGAACATTGCAGCATATGTATGCATGCAAAATGTTAAGAAACCAGACCGGCTAACCTTATGTGTGCGGAGTTTCCAATCTAGCATAGTAGCACCAAATATTAGGGCATGTTTGATTACCAGAATTTTTAGAACATAAAAATAGGAAAAATTTCAGGATTAGAATGTCATATCAGTTGAATCCTATAGGATTTTGAAAGTTGCGGGATATTTCTTCCAGTGGCATTTAACTCATAGGGAAAAAAATGAATTGTAACATGAGGCTTGAGTGGATGAAAATTTTCCTCTAAAATATTATAGTGCAGTGCAATCCTACGGGAAAAAATCATATGTGTTCCTAAGGATTATAATCCTACCGATCAAACAAGGCACATAGGGAAAATCCAAAAGATGAAAACCGTACAAAAAAAATTATGGCATTCTTTTGAATCAAACGAGCCCTTAATATGGTTAGATGAAACACGCAAGGCTAACATGATTAGTGCCGGAGATTCGTGTCCGCGTAGGAACAAGGGTATCACCGAACCCGAGAGGTTCGAAAGCAGGGGACTCAAGATCACGTCGCCGCCTCACCAACGATGGCACTGCAGAGATAGACACGGTAGTTACCCAGGTTCAAGGCCCTCGGAGAGGTAAAACCTCTACGTCCTGCTTTGATGGATGTATTGCAGGTCACAATGGAGAAGATGACCTTACAAGTATCTTGGGTTTGTGATCGCTCTGGATCGTCCCTTTCTACGCTCGCAAGGCTAGTCCTTATATAGGGGAGCTGGTCCTCTCCCCCCGAAATATCTTGAGGGGGAAGGGCTGCCACATCTCCCAAACGAGGGCAGGAAGTTCCCTCGCCCTTTATAGGATGGACATAGCCCATGGTCGATTAAAGTGTCGGTCCATGGCAGGTGATGAGGTCGTCGATGACGCCTCTGGTGGCCGTTTGTGCCGTCCACCCGGCCTTGCACCAAAGTGGCAAGGACAGGGCCTTGGTGCTTTGGTCCTCGTCGAGCCCGCTTTAGCACCAAAGAGGCAATGGCGTCACGCCTCCTCGGGACGGAGCTTTTGAGCTCAGCCATGACGTGCGCGGCGCTAGCCCGGCTTGTCTTGTAGTCTTCGGAGCTTACTCCTCATGTCCTTGCCGCATGTCTTGTGAGGAGGGAATCCAATGCTCCCTTGGTTGATCTAATCACCCCCAAAGGGGCTCTCTGACTTGGAGGGGCTTGGTGGCTTGGGGACCTCCGCGAGGGAGTTCCTCCCCGAGCCTGTCTTCCGCTCCAACTTGATGTCTCCAAGAGGGTTTTATGCCCCGTAAAGCCTCACTCGGGAGTAGCCTCCCAGAGTGATTGTCTCCGAGTAGCCACTATGGGCCCAGAAACCGTAGGTCCGTGGCACCCTAGTTGCCAGTGGTCCCACAATTAGGGTCTTCTATCTGTAATCCCTTTGTGGAGAATCTTTGGTTTTTATAAGTTGGGTATTTGATATTGCGATTTTAGATTGTGTTTGATGTATAAGTAGATATTATATATTATGCACCCCATTCTTGAATACTTATTCAGATTCAATTAGTATGATAGGGCATGAGAGGGTGAATGTGTGCATTGTTCGAGTAACATGGTAGTATGGAATTGCACAGGGATAGAAAGTTTGGATCCTACTATGGTTTTTTACCTTTCTATTATTATCTCGCTAGGGATAAATGAATTCATATACTAAAATTTCCTAGTGAGAAACTTAGGTGATCTCATATCTTTTGAGATATTATATTTGACAATCAACATCAGTTCATAGAACCGAAGGTAATATCCTGTTTATCTTAAATCTAGTTGGTGGATGGTTCCATACTAGAGGAGTATTAGTGGGATGTGTATCAAATACTTTATGAAGTTACATCAATGTGTCTTCTTTGAAGTTTTTTTGATTCCACCCTGTTCATGAGAGAGTAGACAAGTGAAACTATAAACTCATGTCTGTTTTTTATCATAAGAAACAAATTTTACATTTATTTACACAATTCTTTTTATTTTCAGCAATCATTTATTCTAAAAAAAATACAAAAACATCTAGCATACTTGCATTCAATTCTTTCATCAGAAATTCAATTCGGCTCCCGGGTGCATATGCGCTCCCTCCACACAAAAGAACACATTTTGAATTTCCAAAAAAATTAGACAATTTTTTTCATGTTCATCACCACAATCTATGTTCGTTTGCAAAGTTTCGCGAAAAACCTGTATTTTTGTAGTCCGTATAAAAATACAAACAAATGTCTCATGAAATGTCTTATTTTGGCACCGAATTTTGTATTTTTTACATAGGCCACAATACAAGTCGATTTTTCTAGAAACAACTTTGTACACATGTAGCATGCGAAGAAGTACACATGAAAGTTTTGTTTGAATTTTTGACATGTTTCTAATGCGTCAAAGTTGCATTTCAAATAAAGGAACATATGCGAACCCATGAGCCAAAACATCACTCTTCTTTCATATAGTTTACACTACGTTTAGTTTACCTTTCATATTACATTTAATTCACTTTACTTGATGCATATTACTTTAGTTATATCATTTACACATTTGTTTTCAATTCTAATGCAAAACCTTTCCTTGACACATCTGGATGGAGTTTGGGACACAAGACAACACTTCTATGTTTTGTAAGTTGCTTGAAGAGGAAAGAGAAGTGTAATTATATTGTTTCCCCGAGAGTTTGATATAAACCCTCCAGTCATTCTTGTGCAGAAAACACCTTTGAAGTCCCAACAAATTGGTATCCACATAGAGTGGTACCATCAACAATTTGGTGAGAACAAACTAAAGTCAAGTGGTTGAAGTCACTCATCGCGTCGTTCAACTGTTTGGCTCCATATTAGTTAAAAGAAGATTGTGATCTTGACTTCATAAAAAATGTTTAGAAAACATATGTGCTATATTATTACGCAAGATAGTGCTTATTAGTTACTGCCAACCTATGCATGTTGTTATTTTAGAGAAGATCGTCATTAAAAGATATACTAATCTAAAACAATAGATACATCGTCGATTAACTTACTCAAAAGAAAGCTAGCAAGTTCATTAATCCAATTACATATTTTTGTTTCACAAACCAAAACTTCGTGCATTCTTTTCTTCATTATGTGCGTGTCTTCGAGATGGTTTGTGTGCTTCCTATTATAACATCTTATTTCTTTCACTGGATACTCTTCTTATATAAATGTCATAACATCCCAATTTGCTTGACTTTAAAAAACTTTTTATAAATTAATATATATCTGAGAAAACTATCACGTTCCATGAATTAAATAAGCTTATTAATATGTTTTCCTAATTTTCATTTTATTTGAAACAAACCAAACATATTTTTTTGGATTGTAGGGATGAAGGCCCCATTCATTAATATTTTCTTGAATTTATTTGCAAAGAAAATAATCTTTTAGTTTTGTTTTACGGATTTCTAAAGGGAAAACACTTTCCTTCTCTAAATGTGAAAAGTAAAATTTCTGATCATTATCTGATGTAGTTAGTTGAGTTTGTTTGAACTTCTATCTCTAAATGGAATCAAATGGTGTTTGTTACATATTAGTGTTCAATGATTGGAAATGACAACTCTAGAACTTACAATCTACGACAAATGGTAGTACCGCCCAACTACCAGCCCATGAATGGACCTTCTTCTTAAATCTAGTTTTTGACCCCTACTACCGCCCCAAAAGACCATAAGTTCCGATTCTCGTGTCTTTGCGCGTTTTTGCATATAACAGCTGGATTTTCATGTTGAGTCCTAGATAGTTTGCAATGCATCTAAACCTGGGAATATGCAGAACGCCAAGTAGAAAAAATCTATTTTTTTTCATTGGGATTCCAATTTTAATGAATTTTGGCTTATTTTGAAGCTAACAACAAACTCTAGAACATCATGCAGAAAAAATCAAATAAAACCAAAGGAGGATAAAAGCACAATTTGAAATATTAGACCATTTTATAAGATACAAAACCGGTAAAACCTCCAAAATCAAAACCACACTAAGTTTTTCATCTGAAGTCTGTTTTTGATGAGGTGGACAAGCGGGATGGTGGCGGTGCAGGTGCGACGGGCAAATACCCGTACATCGGCGTTGACAAGATGGCAGTGGGCGACCTTGGAAGAAGTGGGCGGTTCACGGACGAGATCGAGCTCACCACCATGGCGTTGGCGGTGTTAGCTATGGCCAAGGCTTTAGCGAGCGTGCTCGACTTGAGCATGATGAGTTTTTGTTGTACGACTTGAGCGAAGAGGGCATTCACGATAGCCTTGAATTGCATGGCCAATAGTTGGTCCGCGACCTGTTGTTGTTCCAAGGTGGTGACAACTTTAACCTCCCGCTTCGTCGCCCTTGTCCTCCGTCCAGCCCGGTTTTTCCTGCTCCCCGGAGGATGGGCGTCACAAGTGAGTATGGACGGAAATTTCCTAGCTAGCCTACGTTTGACTGGCTGACAACTACATGTGCCATCTCGTGTTGGTTTCTACGCAAGGAGAAGAAACCCCACCTTAAGTATGCAGTCAAGAAGAAACTAGTCTATTATAATTCATGCAAAAGAAGAGATGTGCTTACGAAACAACACCCCCAACATATTTTGGATATGCTTGAGAGGGGTGAGATATCTAGTGGAAGGGGCTTGAATCAAGAAACAAGTCTCACAAGGCCCGGAGATACTAGATGGGGTTCACATTATACAACTTTGCTTCGTGTGCACCAAATGTGGGCGTGAACATTATATATTCTCCGTGAGGTAAATGACAAGAGTCGTGGATTGGCCCAAGCGCCTGGTTGGATCGAGAAAATGGAGGACTACAATTTTCTTTTCATTTTAAAGCTAATGATAAAGTTGCTTTCCATCACGGATGAGCTTTCACATGTTTTGCAAAAGAAAGATCTTAATATTGTTCATGCAATGGAATTAGTTAGTGATGTGAAAGATCGATTGGCCTCTATGAGAGAAAGTGGTTGAGATGACTTGTTTCATGAGCTCCAAATTTTTTGCATGGAGAAGGACATTCCGATTCCACATATGGATGAACAAATACCGGTTCGTGGTCGTTCGAGGCTTGATGGAGTGACCTACACTAACCTTCATTTCTACAAAGTTGAGATCTTCCATGTTGCCATTGACAAGATATGTGTTGAGATGGATCATCGCTTTTGTGAAGCTTCAATGTAGATATTAGAATGCTTCTCATGTCTTAGTCCAAAGAACTCTTTCTCAATGTTTAATGTGGACAAGATTGCTCGCGTATCTTCAATCTATCATGCGGATTACTCTAATGGTGATCGTGCAACCATAAGAGGCCAATTTGAGAGTTACATTCACCATGTGAGAATCCATTCATCCTTTTCTACTTGCATTAATCTTGAAAGTTTGGCTACAAAGATGGTTGAATCGGGAAAACATTTGGTCTTCCCATTGGTCTACAAGCTTATTGAGTTGGACATAATATCACCGGTGTCAACCGCATCGGTTGAGAGGGTTTTTTCGGCAATGAAGATCATCAAGTCCAAATTGCGTAACAAGCTCAAGAAAAATGGTTCAATGACTTGATGATATGTTACACCGAGAGGTAGATATTTAGCCAACTTGATAGTGGTGTTATTGCTCAACGATTTCAAGCCATGAAGAAGAGGAGGAAACATCTACCTCGTAGGCCTACTAGCTCTAATTAGCACATCATGGTAATATCTTGGTATATTTCTTTGCCTCATGAATCAAGATGTTTATATTTTGAAGGTATGTTCATATGATTTACTAATCCATCTTTCTCTTTTATCTTGTAGAGTCTATTTGTGGGTACATTTGAACATGTCAACTTTTGTCATCGACTCTTGAGTTTCATTAGTTTTTTGGAACTTCAAGCTAATTTCTATCATATCTAATACTAGCAATTTAGCGGCTTACCGCATATGAGCATTTAAGTATGTTGTGAACTTGCAAATATTTCAATGTTTTGTGAACTTTGAAATGTGTTGTGAACGTGTAATGTATATATCCGTGTTTCTTCATTAAAACTATTGTGCAAACTCCATTTGCGCCATCCAATTCTTATATTCGCCACGGAATTTTTTTAGTTGTTTTGTGCCGCGCCCAGGCTTCGACAAATTCCTGGGTCCGCCTCTGCACACAAATGATGGTGAGGCCAACGCTACCACTCACAATTGCATTGGCTAGGTGTTGTATCTAGATGTGGTTGCACTTGATTATAGATCTCTTTGCGTTTCAATGGCCCGAGATCGACAAATTGATTTTACTGCTCTTCTTTTTAGAATCATTGATTTTACTGCTTAATAGAACATGTGTAAGATTTGTGAAAGTACTGAACTTGTTGGGCCTATTGGCAATAAGATGGTCCTGTGTGGTCGACATATATGTAACATGGAGTTATCAATTCTTCCGCTCAAAAACAAATGAAGTGCTGAATTTTTCGGGTACCACTAAATAAAGACCAACCTTCACGAAAAATTGAACCACCACAGAACGACATGTGGTAGCGCGTGCGGCTCCCGCGTTCGCGTCCCGCATGCGTACTCGGCTACTCGCCCCGCGCGCACCATGATTAGTACTCCCGCGCGCACCATGCACACGAGTATATTTGCGCACAACACAGGAGTAAAGTTGAACACACGGACGACTAAAAGTACAGTCACGCACACGAGCAGGTACACTCGTGCACATGAGCAAGTACATGTACAGAAATGCAGTGGCACACACGAGCAGGTACAGTCGCACACACGGGCAGGTACAGTCGTGCACACGAGTAAGTACAGGTACAGTTCATGCACCCGAGCGAGTATACTTACCGAGTAAAGGAAAAAAACAGCACCAAATACACTAAAAACAGACAATTGAAACACGAATACAGGTTTGTACACACCACAAGTACAATCATACTAGTATAGGAAGTACGGAAAAAAAGTATCTCAAAACCTATCAAAATGGGAAATTTTGAAGATCTCGACGCGAGGATCTCAAAAGTGGAATGGTTCGTAATTTGGACTTACGGTTCTCGAGATATTTCATTTTGAAAAAACAAATCTAGAAAAAAAAAAAGGAAAAGCTGACACAACCTAGCCTCCCCGTGTCTTCTCTCCCCTCCCTCATCCCCATGTCGCTTCCCCTTGCTACACGTGGCAAGCAGGGAGACTACTTCCCATGGATTTTCTAGCACCACAGCGCACCACCACGTGCGGAATGAGTTATTTTCCTTTGAAGATCGACGTTTTTCTAACGATTTCGGAAAATCCAATACTTATTATGGCTCGAAGAGAGGACAGGGTTCACTGTCACTACTGGGCACAAAGCCAGGACGACTAGTAGTTGATTCTCAAAAAAAAAAGGGGCGACGACCAGTAGTCTACACAGTCAGACAGATACAGTCATGCTAAACTTAGCATCTCCTGGCGCTCAATATAGCTTTTTGGGGGCCGGGAGCGAAAATGGGCTCGCACCGGCGCGCCCCAAACGGCACCGGCGATTTTTGGAGCCTAATAGAAGCACTGGCAACCCCATGCCGGCCCCTTCGCCAAGGGCGCGAATCGGGCGCGCCGGCGCCTCGCGAGGCTGAAAATTTTGGGCGTGGGAGCCGCCTATCAGCCACACACCAACAAAATATACATCTTCTCCCCCAAAACCCCGTCCCCTCCGCCGCTCATTTCTCCCGCCAGCCGCTCCATCTCCCATCCAGCCTCCAATCCAAAAAAAACCCTCGCCGCCGCGCGCAGAAAGGCTCGGTGAAGAGCGAAGCGCCGAAGGCGCCGCCAAAGACCCGCACCGTCGCGCGCGAAGGAGAAGCGGCGACCATGTCGCGGGGAGGGGAGAGGAGACGGAGATGGACCGCCGCGCCTTCGTCACGGCCGACCGCGGGAGCGCCGCATCGCCGCCCTCGAAGCAGCGAAAGCGGTGGCCTCTGCGGAAGCGTGCCTAAGCTTGGGCGGCAGCCTGAACAACATATCGAGCTCCCCGTCGTCGCCGGGTTACTACGCGGGGTACACCACGGACGCACCGTCGATCTCGCAGATGCGACTGTCACAGATGGACGGCCGCACCCGGTACTCCCCCGAGTTCGGGGACAGCGACATGACCGTCGACAACAACGGCCCGTTCTCGCCGGATTCAACAGCTCGGGGCAGCGGCGCCTTCCGCTTCCCCGACCTGAACGATTCGCCCGATCTGCACCGCACCCAGGGCCGTGTGTTGGCCCAAACTTCTTATTCCAAAACCTATTCGTATTTGGTGGCCGTGCGTTGGCCCAAGTTTCATATTCATAGACTTATTCGAATTTCTATATTCAAATTTCTATGGTTGTGTTTGAGATTTCAAATTTAAATTATCTATCGGGACCGCCTATTTGGGGGCGCCGGTGTGGGAGCAACTCCCCCAAATGGAGGATGTTGTAACGGCGTCCCCAAACGGTCCCCAAACGGAGGTGCCGGCGCCCCTACCGGCGCCTATTTGGGGACTACCGGTGGAGATGCTCTTACTACTCCTCTAAAAGAAACTACTCCTAGTTGTGGAGTACTATACTGTCATGCTAAAAAAAATACACAGATACACACCTGTCAAAAGAATACGGATGCAGTCTACATCAACATCCACACAACTGTAGCGAAGCGAGGCCTTATGTATTCTCCAGGGTATAGAGCTAATTGTGCAACTCGGATAAGCACAGGTAAGACATGAACCGCAACGTCAAATCATGTGCAAGATGACGATATCCATCTTCTGAAATGTAGCAAGAAGACATAACTAAGGAAGACATATTTCTTTCAGAATTGTATATACTAAACCCAATGTTCAATCAATAATGAACACTCCAAGTTCCAGAGTATAAACATCCACCTCGTTGTTTGGCTGTAATCAACCTACACTAAATGGCCATATGAATCTAATGGAGAGTATACACATTCTTCTAGTCATTGTTCAGTATTCACCAGCACATTGCTGAAATACAGTCTACATCTAGATGTACATTCATCAAAAGCAAAATCTACATCTACATGCGTTAAACTCTCGTGAAGCAGCACATCTACAAGATGACGATGCCCATCTTTTTGCAAACAAGACAGAACCAAAGAAGACAAATTTGCTACAAATTTTATACCAAAACGCACTGTTCAGTCAGTAATGAACACTTCCTCCAAGCTTCAAAGTATAGACATCCAACTTGCTGTTGTTGACTGTAATCAACCTAATTAAGAAGAAGACATGTATACCAAACCCAATGTTCAATCAGTAATGAACAGTTCCAAGTTCCAGAGTATAAACATCCACCTCGCCTGTGGTTGGCTGTAATCAACCTACGCTAAATGGCCATGGGGATTTGCTATTGTTCATCAGTAGAATGAGGTTGTACGTACAATGGAGAGTATACACACCTACCTACGCACGCCGGCCTCCAGGATCTTGTTGTAGTCACTGTTCAGCAGTGGTCACCGGCGCATTGCCAGCACAAGCAGAGTCGTAAGCATCGGCGAGGCCCGGGATGCAATCCTCGAAGGGGGCAACGAACTTCTCCAAGAACTTGTCTTCCGTGGGCGCCACCACGTTGAAGAAGCAGCGGTCTTGCTCGATGAGCCTCCTCTTCTTGAGGAGCTTGACGACGAGATGGCGGGGCCTGAGCCTCCTCTCGAGGCTGTACATGAGCAGCACGGACCTGCGCGCGATGTAGTGCGGCGCCAGGCCGACCTCGTTGACAAGGAAGTTGGCGTTGCGGCGGAGCCTCTCTTGGGAGGCGACCAGGATCCTGGGCGCCTTGCTGATGGCCAGGCCGACCTCCTCCTGCGACCACCCGAGCGTCTCCCTGAGGACGGCGACCTTGGCGTCCACCTTCTCCGGGCCGATGCAGCCGGCGGTGGAGATGGCGTGGCGGAACATCTGCGAGCCCGGGGACACGCCGAGCTGGATGGCCCGCCGCACGGAGTCCTGGACGTACTCCGGGTGCATGGTGACCAGGCGCGGCGCGGCGACGAGCAGCTTGGAAATATCACAAGCACTGAGGCCGCATTGCTTGAAGAAGGCGACGTTGGGCTCGACCACCTTCTCGAGATCGGAGGTGAGGAGCCAGTAGTTCCAGTCGCTGGCCTGGAGGAGCCTCTCTGGGGAACCGAAGAGGGGGAGCCAGAAGTGGACCTTGGAGACGAAGCTGCGGCAAAGGAAGTAGCGGCCAGCGATCTTGGCGAGGCGGGCGATCTGGGAGTGGGAGAGGCCGAGGGCGCGGAGGTCCGCGGAGATGGGCGCGAGGGAGCGCTCGATGCGGGCGCAGAGGATGCGCGGGTTGGAGGCGACGGCGGCGGCCACCTCCTTGGGGGAGAAGCCGAGGCCGTCGAAGAATGCGAGCACGGCGTCGGCGTTGGCGGGGGACTTGAGGTGGGCGAGGTTCTTGGATGCCTTGAGGGCCTGCGGCTGAGTGAGGTGGCAGTTGGCGATGAGGTAGTCCTCGACAGCGAAGTTGCTCTCCGGAGTGGTGGTAGCAGCGACGGCGTGGGCGAAACGGAGGCGGAGGCGGCAGCGGGAGGGGAAGTGAACGGCGGCGAGCGGACCGGCGGCGAGGAAGAGGATAGGCATGGGGGAGAGGAGCATGGCGGGGAGACGTGGCGGTGAGGGAGTGGCCATTTTTTGACCCGGTTGCGTAATCCGCAGCCGCAGCCGCTAGCGGCAGCGCTGTACCATCGTCTACACTGCGCTCGCGCTCCAGTGGATAGATAGGTTTTCCAAGTCTACTACTGTAACGTTGGATCGGGCCGGCACCAGAGTTTTAAGGCATCTCCCCCGGCTCACACGTCAGCTTTTTCCTTCACTCTCACCCCATTCTCACTCCACGGTGCCAGTGCACGGGCTATAGTGACAGCTCTCACTTCTCTCTTCTTCACATCACCATTTCTTTTTTAGATTAAGTTATTTCACTCGATTTTTTTTGGACATTCGAAATAATGCAAGGAAATTATTTTATTCAACTCAAAATGTTACCGATTACATAATATTTAATAAAATTGCATAATAAATTTTAAAAATTACATAATAAATAAAAATAAATTCTAATCCTCTTTCTCCTCCTCCTCCTCCTCGTCATCATCTTCCAGACCAAGCTCTTTTTCCACCATGTGGATGGCCTTCGCATGTTTGCGCTTTTCTGCTTCGTTCATGTCGGCGGTTGATCGGTCTTTCATTTTGTTCCATTGCTTGAGTAGCTTAGCCTTCACTAAACCATTCCACATGTTCTTCATCGCGAAGGATTTACTTGCTACCTCACTGGTTGATGAGGTTTCCTTCCCCTTCCTCCTACTCTTACGTGCCGCGGCCTTGGCCCTATCGCGGCCCGTTGGACGCTCCTCCTCCGTCGTCGCCTCGCCAAACACCTCCTTGTTGTAGGCGTTCCAATGATCCTTCAACTGCTTCGAGGTTCGATGACGGGCAGGATCCGAGGTAGAGTTGAAGGTTGCAGCTATCTGACCCCAAAAACTAGTGCCGGTCTTGCAATTACCGGCGACAGAGTCCTTGGAGTTAAAAATCCAAGCATGAACCTACCCAGAAATAGATATTGTTAGTGAAAAATCCAAGCAAGAACCAACCCCGAAATAAACATGTGATGGGTAAGTAAAGTACCAGTTTTTCCTCGTCCGCAGATGTCCAGTCAAGCCTCTTTGGACGCGGTTGACGCGTTGGTACGATTGTTTCCGCGGCATCGGACTCCAAGCTTGGAGCACTGGCTTCAGGAGGTGGTGGGGGGTACGGACCATATGGCGCGTATGGATACGGAGGTGGAGCGTATGGCCCATATGGTGGGTAAGGAGGTACAGTGCCACTCCCGCTACCTGTAGGTGGAGCATGTGGAGGTGGTTGGGGGTATGGATACGGAGGCGGAGGGTATGAACCATATGGCGCTGGAGAGGTGGAGCGTATGGCCCATATGGCCCCGGAGGTGGTGTGCCGGAGGAGTATAAAACTCGGGGATGCGGCGAAGAACCGACATTGGTGCGACGATGTGTCGGAGAGACATCATCTAGGTGTATTGGTGACCCGTCGGGCTGCAACAGATCCGTGAACGTGGTCAAATCTGGTGGAGTCCAACCGGACATGGTGGAGAAGATTTGAGAGAGTGAAGGAGATGAATGAGATGAAATGGGTGTGGAGTGAGTGAAACCATATGAGGGTATTTATAGGGGGTGGGGACGAAATTTTGGAGTTTTTTGGCTTTTCGGATTTTTTGAACCACAACGGCTACCCCAACGGCTAGTGACGTGGACGAATCGAGATCGCGCCACGTCGGCTAGCCGTTACCTCCTCTCGCCCGCTACCGCCCCGTCTGCCAACGCGCCGCCCCTCTCGCCTTTGTCGCCTACCTCTCGCCCCCGGCGCGGGCGGTGCCGGGCGGCCTGCGAGCGCCGCGCCATGATCGTCTCAAACGTATCTATAATTTCTTATGTTCCATGCTACTCTTATGACAATACTTGAATGTTTTATACATACTTTACATCATTATTATACATTTCGGCACTAACCTATTGACGAGATGCCGATGTGGATCTGGTTTTTGGTTTGAGAAATCCTAGTAAGGAAATATTCTCGAATTGCACGAAATCAACGCCCGGTATCTTATTTTTGCACGAAGCTTCCGGAACACCGAGAGGAGGGGAGCCCTGGGGGCCCCACGCCCGGGCGGCGCGGCCCAGGGGGGGCGCGCCCCTATGGTGTGGCCCCACCCGGGCTCCACCGACACTCGCCCTTCGCCGATAAGAAGCTCCCCGACCTAAATCTTCGATACGGAAAAGCCACGTACGAAACCTTCGAGCCGCCGCCATCGCGAAGCCAAGATGCAGGGGACAGTCTCTCTGTTCCCGCACGGCAGGACGGGGAACGCCCCGGAAGGCTTCTCCATCGACACCACCGCCATCTTCATCGCCATCTCCATCAACGTTGACGCTCCCATGATGAGGAGGGAGTAGTTCTCCTCGAGGCTAGGGGCTGTACCGGTAGCTATGTGGTTAATCTCTCTCTCGTACTCCAATACAATGATCTCGTGAATTGCTTTGCATGATTGAGATCCATATGATGAGCTTTGTATCGCTACTAGTCTATGTGCTACTCATGTGATGTTATTAAAGTAGTCTATTCCTCCTGCATGGTGTAAAGGTGCCAGTGTGTGCACCGAGTGGTTCTTGTCGTAGGCTATGATCATAATCTCTTGTAGGTTGTGGAGTTAATTATCATTATGATAGTATTGATGTGATCTATTCCTCCTTTCATAGTGTAATGTGGACGGTGTGTATGCTATGTTAGTTCTTGGTTTATTTTGCAAAGATCTATTATGCTCTAAGGTTACTTAAATATGAATGCCGAATGTTGTGGCGCTTGTTAACTCCGGCTTGAGGGAGCTCTTGTAGCCCTACACAACGAATGGTGTTTGTCATCCAACAAAAGAGTGTATGTAGCACAAATGAGAGAAGTTATTATTTATTATGCGATCAATGTTGAGAGTGTCCACTAGTGAAAGTATGATCCCTAGGCCTTGTTTCCAATCTTGCAAACATCCTTACCTATTGTTCTCTGCATGTTTACTCTGCCATATTTTATTCAGATTACTATTACCACTCATATACATCCATACTACTTGTATTTCACTATCTCTTTCGACAAGTGTATTAGGTGTGTTGGGGACATAAGAGACTCCTTGTATCGTGATTGCAGGGTTGCTTGAGAGGATATCTTTGACCTCTTCCTCACCGAGTTCGACCTTGGGTGATCCACTTAAGGGAAAACTTGTTGTTGTTCTACAAACCTCTGCTCTTGGATTCCCAACTACAAGAATAGAAGCACCCGTAGACATCAAGCTATTTTCTGGCGCCGTTGCTGGGGAGGAAAGGTAAAAGGCACTCATACTCCGGTCCCAGGTAACTAAGTTATTTTCTGTTGCCGTTGTAAGTGCTCGAAGCTATTTCATTTAGATCTGCAATTGCATCTTTTGGTTTCTTGTTTACACTAGTTAGGCATAATGGAAAGCAACGGTGAGCTTCTTATTCTATTTCTGAGTTAAGACATGGATTGTTTTGCTGCGAAAATTAAAAAAACCTATGGAATCTTATTTGCATGCTAGTAGCAATGATATTAGTATGAACGCTTTAAACACCATTGTTGTTAATGATATGGAAAATTCTAAGCTTGGGGAAGCTGGTTTTGATAAGCATGATATTTTTAGTCCCCCAAGCATTGAGGGGAAAATTTTCTTTGATGATACTTTGCCTCCTATTTATGATGATTATAATGATAGTGGTCTTTTGGTGCCGCCTACTATGGAGAGTAAATTTTATTATGATTATACTATGCCTCCTACACTTGATGAGAATAATAATGATAGCTACTTTGTTGAATTTGCTCCCACTACAACTAATAAAATTGATTATGCTTATGTGGAGAGTAATAATTTTATGCATGTGGCTCATGACAAGAATGTTTTATGTGATACTTATATTGTTGAGTTTGTTCATGATGCTACTGATAGTTATTATGCAAGAGGGAAACATGGTTATATGCATCTTAATAATGTTAAGTTTCCCCTCTTTATGTTGAGAATCTTGAAATTGCACTTGTGTTGCTTTTCTATGCTTACCACTTTGTTCTTCATGAATTTATTTGTGTACAAGATTCCTTTTCATAGAAAGTGGGTTAGGCTTAAATGTTCTTTGAATTTGCTTCTTGATGTTCTCTTTTGCTTCAAATCTTAATTCTCGCGAGAGCATCATTAAAATTACTGAGCCCATCTTAATGGCTATAAAGAAAGAACTTCTTGGGAGATAATCCATGTGTTTATTTTACTACAACACTTTTGTTTTATATTTGAGTCTTGGAAGTTGTTTACTACTGTAGCAACCTCTCCTTATTATGTTTTTGTGCCAAGTAAAGTCTCTATGGTAAAGTTGATGCTAGATTTGGATTGCTGCGCAGAAACAGCATTGCTGTCTGTCACGAATTCGTGCAGATCTCTCTGTAAAAAATCAAAAAAATCTGCAAATTTACGTACGTGATCCTCATATATGTACGCAACTTTCATTAGTTTTGAGTTTTCCGTTTGAGCAAGTTAAGTGCCCCCGCAAAATTCGTCTGTACGGACTGACAGATTCTGCCTTTTATTTCGCATTGCCGCTTTTGCTATGTTGAATAAGTTTCTTTGTTCCATTAACTTTCAGAAGCTTTGTGCAATGTCCAGAAGTGTTAAGAATGATTGTGTCACCTCTGAATGTGTGAATTTTTAATTATGCACTAACCCTCTAATGAGTTTGCTTGAAGTTTGGTGTGGAGGAAGTTTTCAAGGGTCAAGAGAAGAGGATGATATACTATGATCAAGAAGAGTGAAAGGTCTAAGCTTGGGGATGCCCGGTGGTTCATCCCTGCATATTTTAAGAAGACTCAAGCATCTAAGCTTGGGGATGCCCAAGGCATCCCCTTCTTCATCGACAACTTATCAGGTCACTTCTAGTGAAACTATATTTTTATTCCGTCACATCTTATGTTCTTTACTTGGAGCGTCGGTTTGCTTTTATTTTAGTTTTGGTTTGAATAAAGTTTGATCCCATCATCCTTATATTGGATATATTACGCTCCACTTTTTCATATGGAACACTTGTGTTCTTAATTGTGCTTTAATATTCATGGCGAAGGCTGAAATTGCTTCGTTAAATTGCTATTTGGTTGGAATCGGAAAATGCTGCATATGGTTTGGTAACTTGGCAATTGTTTGAGCTCTCATAGATCATGTTTAAGCTCTTGCATCATGTAGTTTAATCTATTAATGAAGAACTACCGTAGAGCTTGTTAAAATTTGGTTTGCATGATTGGTCTCTCTAAGTCTAGATATTTTCTGGTATAGTGTTTCAATATGTTCTTGTGTAAGTTTTGCTGTACCTGTTCATACTTGTGTTTGCTTCAAACAACCTTGCTAGCCCAAACCTTGTACTGAGAGGAAATGCTTCTCGTGCATCCAAACACCTTGAGCCAAAACCCATGCCATTTGTGTCCACCATATCTACCTACTATGTGGTATTTTTCTGCCATTCCAAAGTAAATTACTTGAGTGCTACCTTTAAAATTTCATTCCTTTATCTTTGCAATATATAGCTCATGGGACAAATAGCTTAAAAACTATTGTGATGATGAATATGTAGTTATGTGTCTTAGTTCTTATAAGTTGCTTGTTGAGCGGTAACCATGTTCTGGGGGCGCCATCAACTTTTTACCTTTGTTGGATATCATGTGAGATGCTATGCATGTTCGTCTTGTCGAAGTAAGTGCGATTTCATGATCAAATGGTTTGAGTATGCATATGTTAGAGAAGAACATTGGGCCGCTAACTAAAGCCATGTATCATGGTGGAAGTTTCAGTTTGGACATACAACTTCAATCTCTTATGAGAATATTATTTGTCGTTGAATGCTTAAGCATTAAAAGAGGAGTCCATTATCTGTTGTCTATGTTGTCCCGGTATGGATGTCTAAGTTGAGAATAATCAAAAGCGAGAAATCCAATGCGTGCTTTCTCCTTAGACCTTTGTACAGGCGGCATAGAGGTACCCCTTTGTGACACTTGGTTGAAACATATGTTATGCGATGATAATCCGTGTTTTCCGAGCTGATTAGGACAAGGTGCGAGCACTATTAGTACTCTATGCATGAGACTTGCAACTTGTAGGAAGTATTATGCATAGCACATATGAATTATTACTACCGTTGACAAAATTGTTTCTATGTTTTCAAAACAAAAGCTCTAGCACAAAAATAGTAATCCATGCTTCTATCTGCGAAGGGCCATTCTTTTACTTTATTGTTGAGTCAGTATACCCACTTCTTTCTATCTTAGAAGCAAACACTTGTGTTAACTGTGTGCATTGATTCTTACATGTTTACTTATTGCACTTGTTATATTACTCTATGTTGACAAATATCCATGAGATATACATGTTACAAGTTGAAAGCAATTGCTGAAACTTAATCATCCTTTGTGTTGCTTCAATTCATTCTACTAAGAATTTATTGCTTATGAGTTAGCTCTTATGCAAGTCTTATTGATGCTTGTCTTGAAAGTACTATTCATGAAAAGTTTTGCTATATGATTCATTTGTTTAGTTATTATATTTGTTAGCAATCTTTTGTTTCAGATCACTCCATTCATCTCATATGCTTTACAGTAATGTTGATCAAGGTTATGTTGGTAGCATGTCACTTTAGAAATTATTTGTGTTATCGTTTACCTACTCGAGGCGAGTAAACTAAGCTTGGGATGCTTGATACGTCTCAAACGTATCTATAATTTCTTATGTTCGATGCTACTTTTATGACAATACTTGAATGTTTTATACATACTTTACATCATTATTATACATTTTTGGCACTAACCTATTGACAAGATGCCGAAGTGCAGTTCTGTTTTTAGCTGTTTTGGTTTCGAAATCCTAGTAAGGAAATATTCTCGGAATTGCACGAAATCAACGCCCGTATCTTATTTTTGGAAGCTTCCAGGGAACACCGAGAGGCACCGGAGGGGGCTGGGGGGCCCTACGCCGGGCGGCGCGGCCTAGGGCGCAGGGCGCGCCCCCTATGGTGTGGCCCCACCGGGCTCCACCGACGCTCCCTTCGCCGATAAGAAGCTCCCTGACCTAAATCTTCGATACGGAAAAGCCACGGTACGAGAAACCTTCCGAGCCGCCGCCATCGCGAAGCCAGATCGGGGACGGAGTCTACGTTCCACGCGCCGGGACGGGACGCCCCGGAAGGCTTC
Organism: Lolium multiflorum; assembly: GCA_030979885.1. Classification (NCBI taxonomy): domain Eukaryota; kingdom Viridiplantae; phylum Streptophyta; class Magnoliopsida; order Poales; family Poaceae; genus Lolium; species Lolium multiflorum. The sequence goes on along the minus strand of JAUUTY010001054.1, from coordinate 72,566 downwards.
TCCATCGACACCACCGCCATCTTCACCGCCATCTCCATCAAGCGCTGCTGCTCCCATGATGAGGAGGGAGTAGTTCTCCTCGAGGCTAGGGTACCGAGTAGCTATGTGGTTAATCTCTCTCTCTGTACTCAATACAATGATCTCGTGAATTGCTTTGCATGATTGAGATCCATATGATGAGCTTTGTATCGCTACTAGTCTATGTGCTACTCATGTGATGTTATTAAAGTAGTCTATTCCTCTTGCATGGTGTAAAGGTGCCAGTGTGTGCACCGTGTGGTTCTTGTCGTAGGCTATGATCATAATCTCTTGTAGGTTGTGGAGTTAATTATCATTATGATAGTATTGATGTGATCTATTCCTCCTTTCATAGTGTAATGTGGACAGTGTGTATGCTATGTTAGTTCTTGGTTTATTTTGCAAAGATCTATTATGCTCTAAGGTTACTTAAATATGAATGTCGAATGTTGTGGCGCTTGTTAACTCCGGCTTGAGGGAGCTCTTGTAGCCCTACACAACGAATGGTGTTTGTCATCCAACAAAAGAGTGTATGTAGCACAAATGAGAGAAGTTATTATTTATTATGCGATCAATGTTGAGAGTGTCCACTAGTGAAAGTATGATCCCTAGGCCTTGTTTCCAATACTCAAACACCGCTTATTTACTGTTCTTGCATGTTTACTCGCTGCCATATTTTATTCAGATTACTATTACCACTCATATACATCCATACTACTTGTATTTCACTATCTCTTCGCCGAACTAGTGCACCTATACATCTAACAAGTGTATTAGGTGTGTTGGGGACACAAGAGACTTCTTGTATCGTGATTGCGGGGTTGCTTGAGAGGGATATCTTTGACCTCTTCCTCCCTGAGTTCGGTAAACCTTGGGTGATCCACTTAAGGGAAACTTGTTTCTACAAACCTCTCTGCTCTTGGAGGCCCAACACTGTCTACAAGAATAGAAGCACCCGTAGACATCACGCCACCGCCCCGCGCTGCCGTCTCGCCCCGCTGTCGCCTCCCTCTTGCCCCGCCTCGGGCGGTAGCGCCCCGCCTGCGTTGGCACCAGCCTAAGTATGGTTTTGCGAGATTAGAATAAATTTTATTACTTCCTTTAGATCCATATTACTTGATACTAATACATATGTATGTAGATATATTTTAGTTGTAAATACATCCATACTTTGAGCGGGACCGATCTCGGTGGGCTGTGGCTGCTACATGTACCTCGTCGGTCCTGGGGGTGATGGTTGGTTGTGCGGTGACAGTGGCGCCGCGTTGCTCATGAGCCCGTTTGGTAGCCTGGGCTGGATTCCTACACCACTACGCTAGTGAGATGAAACGTATTGCGCGTTCCATACGGGGCATGGGCTAGAAGAGGTATCTCGTTTGGTGGCCTGGGCTGCATTAGTTGGTACCAAGTGCCAATTTGTTTGGTTGGTCGCATGTTGTTCGTAGACTCACATATATGGCAACATTGTGACATTACCTCACCCATCACAAGCATCAACACATTGTCGTAGACCACCATGTCACCGGCGACATTGCCGAACACCAACATGAGACCGTCGGTCACAATCATCACCACGTTGCCGTACACCACCATGACACTGCCGTTGTTAGCCGGCATATCACGACGGCGCGCGGAAATAACACCATGTTGCCGCCAACGATGAGGATGGCCTGTTGGGGTTCGTTGCATAGAAAACAAAAAATTTCCTACCGCAAAGACGAATAAATCCTAGATCTAATCTATGGAACATCCAAGATCTAATCTACAAGATCTGAGCAAGGAGATTGATGTGAGACTAACCCTCGAAGATTTCCAAAGCCTACGAGATTAGATCTCGTTGTTGGTGTAGACGATCGTCCCGGTCTGCAATCCGGCAGCACTTCCGTACTCGGTCGCGCGTACGGTGTCGATGAAGCCCCTTCCTCTCCCCGTTCCGGCGGGCAGCGGAGGTGTGGTAGATCTCCACGGAATCCCAGCGCACGACGGCGTGGTGATGGTGGTGGAGAAGAATTACTGCAGGGCTTCGCCTAAGCTGCGCATATGGAGGAGGAGAGAGGGGGCGGGGGAACTGGGGGTGGTGGCCGGCCACCCTCCCCTCTTTATATAGGGGAGGGTCGGCCTAGGGTTCCCCCTGGGGCCCACCTATCCCTTGGCCGGCCAAGGGGGGAGACTTTTCTTCCCCTCAAGCCTTCCCCTTATCTCTTCGTTTAAACACTTTATTTTAGAGATAGATCTTATCTCTAGATTTAAACCATTTAAATTAGAGATAGATCTTATCTCTAAGGGGTAGGCCGGCCTGGGCCCACATGTCATAGTGGGAAGGCCCCACCATGCCATGTGGCGCCTACGTGGCCTCTCCCGGGGTGGTGGGCCCATTGGTGGCCCTCTAGAACCTTCTAGAAGCTCCGGTCAAAACACCGGACTTTTTCCCGAACCCCGGAAAATGATTTCCCTTATATGAATCTTATTCTCCGGACCATTAGGACCTCCTCGTGATGTCCTGGATCCCATCCGAGACTCCGAACAAAAAACTTTGGACTCCATCACATATTCTGAATCTACTTATGCGACATCGAACCTTAAGCGTGTCACCCTACGGTTCGTGAACTATGTAGACATGGTCGAGACTCCTCTCAGAGCAATAACCAATAGCGGGATACGGAGATCCATAATGGCTCCCACATATTCAACGATGACTTAGTGATCGATTGAACCATTTACATACGATGTCGATTCCCTTTGTCTCGCGATATTTTACTTGTCCGAGGTTCGATCATCGGTATCTCCATACCTTGTTCAATCTCGTTCCCGACAAGTACTCTTTACTCGTACCGTGGTATGTCATCTCTTATGATCCAATCATATGCTTGCAAGCTAATCAGACGACATTCCACCGAGAGGGCCCAGAGTATATCTATCCGTCATCAGGATGGACAAATCCCACTATTGATCCATATGCCTCAACTGACACTTTCCGAATACTTAATCCCATCTTTATAACCACTCATTTACGCAATGGCGTTTGATGTAATCAAAGTACCCTTCGGTGTAAGTGATTTACATGATCTCATGGTCGAAGGACTTAGGCAACTATGTATCGAAAGCTTATAGCAAATTGAACTTAATGACTTGATCTTATGCTACGCTCATTTGGGTGTGTGTCCATTATATCATTCACCTAATGACATAACCTTGTTATTAATAACATCCAATGTTCATGATCACGAAACCATGATCATCCATTAATCAACAAGCTAGTTATACAATAGGCTTACTAGGGACTCCTTGTTGTTTACATAACACACATGTATCAATGTTTCGGTTAATACAATTATAGCATGGGATGTAAACATTTATCATGAACACTAAGATATAACAATAACTAATTTATTATTGCCTCTTGGGCATATCTCCAACAGTCTCCCACTTGCACTAGAGTCAATAATCTAGTTAACATTTGTAAAGATATAACACCTTGGCCTTCTGGTGCTTATCATGTTTTGCTCACGGGAGAGGTTTTAGTCAACGGATATGACACGCTCAGAAACGTATGTATTTTGCAATTCATTTGTGTCTCAACGCATCACTCATTTTCCAAATGAGTCGGCATTAATTGTATATGCTTAGTCCTCTGGTGGAACCTTAATTCCGCGGTCTGAAATAAGTCACTAATATTGTCACATACAATATAGCTTCAAAGTTCTGACACTATCGGAACTACACCAAGTTCTCAAAGAACTCCTCGACTTAACATCCTCAGTCATTGTCAAAACAATGACATACTCGCCTTCGTTTGTAGAATCCGTCACAATATTTAGAACTCATCTAAATCTAGCATAGACTCCTTCTAGCTCATTGTGCTACCTTTTAAACAACACTTAGCCTAATTGAGATTGAAATTTTATTTTTATATGTGACCAAACTAATATCGGTGCAACACCTTACAGCGATTTGTTTGTCATTACCCCATACAAAACTATATATATATATCCTTGGTTCTTCTAAAGCACTCAGGGATATTCTTACTGTTGTCCAATGATCATTACATGAATCATTCTGGTATATGCTCGTAACACTTTAGAGCACATGACATCTGATTTCGTGCATATTATTCGTGATCTAAAGTCACTCATGTGTTTTTAATCATTGAGTGTCAAATACACTCAAGTCTTGTTAAACCTTCACATGAAAAGAACACCTTCTTAATATTTTTATATTGAACTATTTCAATATTCATTATATGTACTTTGACTTAAACTTATTATGTGTTTCAATCTATCTTCATAGATCTTGACACTAAATATGTTTCAGTCCATATCCTTTCATTGAAATTAATTCTCAATGAAACCTTTTAATCACATCAAGTACATGATTACATTATTTTTAATCAACGATATGTCATCTACATAAAGTATTATAAATATGTCTCAGCGCTCCCACTTAATTTCTTGCAAATGCAAGCATCTTCATCGTTTCTGATGAAATCAAAACTCCTTGATTATTTCATCCGGTGAAGATTCCAACTCCGCGATACTCACTTCATCCACTTGAAGTTTGTATACTTATCTAGTATTACACGGACCAGCAAAATCTTGGTTGTATCTAGTATACATCCTTCATACACACTTCTGGTAAGGAATGTATTTCTGCCATCCTACTATCATATCTCATAAAAGAAATATGTAGCGATTACTAGAATAATCCACATAGACTATAAGCATTACCACGGAAGATCTAATCTTATCGTAGTCAACTCTTTGAACTTTGTCGTAAACAACTTTTCGATAAGTCAAGCTTCTTTAAGGATATTCCATCCAAGTCCATCTATTTTATAGATCCATTTACTTTCAAAAGTATTCACCTATCTTGGATTTCATGGCGCATAGCCATTTTAACGGAGTCAGGGCCCATCATAACTTCTTTGTATGTAGTTGGTTTATCATTGTTCAAAAACAATCCTTTGTCCACAAATCATTTATTTGATCACAAAATAAACCACATCTACAAGGTTCAATAAGTACTTTGATCTCCATGACTATAACACTTTGTAGACATGGGAGCCATGATCTTCGTAGCTGCTTTCGGAACCATTTGTGATGTTGTGCTACTCTGATCATCATGCTCGGGTTCATGAACCTTATCAAGTTCCATTGTCCTCCCACTCAAATAGTTCGCTAGAAACAATTTCTTTGAAATAAGTAAGAAACATCGACAAACACTTTTGTCTTTGACTTCATAGTGGAAAGAACAATCAATTCTCTGGGATAACCAACAAAGACATTCATCCGATTTTGGTTGTAAACTCATTTACTTATGCTATGCATACCAAAATTTATGAAAGGACTATTTAGGGTTTATACCCATGCCATAACTCGTATGGTGTCATTTCAATGGATCATGATGATGCTCTATTCGGTGTAAAAGCGATAGTCTCTAAATCATAATCCACAAAAATATAATGGCATCATTTTATATTATCTCATCCAACAAGGTTTGGATACGTCTCTTGGATACTCCATCATCATTATGATACTCCAAGAAACGTGAGTTGTAGAACAATTTCATAAATCTCTTAGATGTTCGCTAAAACTCGTAATTCAAATACTTCCACCATGATCCAATCATAGATATTTGACTTTTCTATTACGATGATTTCCACTTCATGCTGAAATTTATTTGAATCCATTCAAAAGTTTCAAACTTCTTCCTTATCGAATATATCCACATATATATATATATATATACTCAATTCATTGTTTAGAAGTTTTCATGAAGTAGAAGAATCTCCCGCACACAACTATGCCCAGTGAACCATATACATCACCATGTATGTTTCCACTAAGTTAGTTGCCCGTTCAACTCTTGGCCTATGAACGGTATTTAAGTCATTCTCTTTAGAAGAGATTTGCAAGCGCCAAATGATTCAAAAATCATATGACTCCAAAAATCCATTCAAATGGAGTTCCTTCATGTGTTCCTTTCTAACATGACCTAAATGGTGGTTCCACTAATGAGTGGAATTCACATCATTTGCCTTATGGCATTTTAGCGTCAGTGTTATGTATGTGTGCTTCACCATAAAATTTATAATAACTTATCCATCATACATGGAATGCTGTTACAATTTGAACAACTCATTGTTTTCATTTAACCAGAACAAAACAACAATTATAAAGTTCTTTATTATAAATCTGAAGGGCTAGGTAAAATGCCAACGACGAACATAATAACACTTTATTTTTGTTCCAGACATGCATTCCTACCATATTCCTTGTCAGTCACTTAGGCCGTTGTATTCTTGTATTGGGTTGTTTTGTATGACACCTCATACCAACCAATATGGTACAATTACCCAAGAATTTCATTGTGTGACCAAAACAAGGAATACATTCATAACATGTATATCATTTATATACACTGAGCTAGACTTTCTAGTCTTTTCTTTCTTTCTGCAAAAATCTTTTGTAGTTTCTCTTTTAGCTTTCCTCATTCTCAGAAAACACTTCACCTTCAATAACTTCTAGGTCCATTGGTCAAATACCAATAACCTTGAGGTTCTTACTTTGAAGTTGATCATCGCATGACAAGTGTTCCAGATTTCACTATTAGTAACCTTTAATGTGATGAACAATTTCACTCATAATTTTTATCCATCAAATCATGACGACTTTCCGAGACCATGTGTACATGCTAGGCTCGTAAAGTTTAACTTAGTATTCGCATGTGCAAATCTGGCTTGCCCGTTGTATGCACTCGTAGAATCTATAACACGATCAAGTGGTGATGTGAGAAACGACGAGTCTTAGCAACGGTGCATACTAAGGACGATCACTTCATGGATATGCGAATATCGTTAGAGCCCAAATAGTTGGAGGATTGGGACGTCTAGCGTCTTCAACCTTCGTACATTCCCATAAAACTTATGAGTTTATGTAGTCTCACTAGATTATATTCTATCATCTTGCAATAAGGTCTTAGATATCACATATATCTCATACCTTGCTTATTTCTGAAAACAAAATTTCCAGCTCCTTACTTTTCAAACGGATTTGAACTTCAAGTTTCATGGAGCCAAGATGATTTTAGGGATCGCAACAGTCTTCGAGGGAAGTAAAACCCAAATTTATTGATTCGACACAGGGGAGGTAAAGAATACTTATAAGCCTTGCAGCGGAGTTGTCAATTCGTTGCACCTGGAAAAACACTAGTAACGGGGTGATGTGAAAGCAGCGATAATATGAGAGCAGTAATGTGATGTAACACGGGCGGTAGTAATAATATGAGAGCAATGGCACCAGAAAATAGTTGATACTACTTCCAATGTCATATAGAACGAGTATATGATGATGAGAGATGGACCGGGGTTCCCAGCTATCTACACTAGTGGTAACTCTCCAATAACAAGTGTTGGGTGAACAAATTACAGTTGGGCAATTGATAGGATTGAAATAGCATTAAGACAGAACATCAAGTTTATTAATCATGTAGGCATGTTTTCCATATAGTCATACGTGCTCGCAATGAGAAACTTGTACAACATCTTTTGTCCTACCAGCCGGTGGCAGCCGGGCCTCTAGGGAATCTACTGGAAATTAAGGTACTCCTTTTAATAGAGCACGGAGCAAAGCATTAACACTTGGTGAAAACATGTGATCCTCATATCTAAGCCTTCCCCTCCGGTTGTCCCAATTTCTGTCACTTTGGGGCCTCGGGTTCCGGACATAGACATGTACAAACAACTTGTAGATACAATCTAAGCAATAAGTATAGAGCTTAAATCTAAGATCATGCCACTCGGGCCCTAGTGACAAGCATTAAACACAACAAGATTGCAGCAACAATAACTTCACAAACTTTATAGATAGACTAATCATAATGTAACAATCCATCGGATCCCAACAAACACAACACCGATTACATCAGATGAATCTCAATCATGTAAGGCAGCTCATGAGATCATTGTATTGAAGTACATGGGGAGAGAATACCAACTAGCTACAGCTAGAACCCGTAGTCCATGGGGGAACTCCTCACGGAGCATGATGGAGGCGGTGGCGTTGATGGAGATGGCTACCGGGGCCCCGTCCGGCGGCATGCCGGAACAGAGATTCTGTCCCCCGAATTGGAGTTTCGCGATGGCGGCGGCGCCCTGGAGTCTTTCGGAGTTTCGTCAATCGGTATCGCGTTTTTAGGTCGAAAGGGGTCTTATAGGCGAAGGCGGCGGGGGAGGGCACTGGGGCCTCTCGCCATAGGCTGGGCGGCGGGCCGGGGCGCGCCGCCTTATGGTCTGGTGGCCCTACGGCCCGCCTCAGAGCTCTCCTTCGGTGTTCGGGGTCTTAGGGAAAAATAAGATGTTGGGTCTTCGTTTCGTCGAATTCAAGAATATTGCCCGAACAGCCTTTATGGAACCAAAAGCAAAAACGAGCACTTCGGCATCTTGTTAATAGGTTAGTTAGGAAAACATAAAAACATTATAAAGTGTGAGCAAAACATGTAGGTATTGTCATAAAACAAGCATGGAACATCAGAAATTATAGATACGTTGGAGACGTATCAAGCATCCCCAAGCTTAGTTCCTACTCGCCCTCGAGTAGGTAAACGATAAAAAGAATAATTTCTGAAGTGACATGCTACCAACATAATCTTAATCATACTATTGCAAAGCATATGAGATGAACGAAGTGACTCAAGGCAATGATCTATATTTGCTAACAAATAGATAACATATAGCAAAACTTTTCATGAATAGTACTTTCAAGACAAGTATCAAAAGTCTTGCATAAGAGTTAACTCATAAAGCAATAAATTCAAAGTAAAGGCATCGAAGCAACACATAGGAAGATTTAAGTTTCAGCAGTTGCTTTCAACTTTCAACATGCATATCTCATGGATAATTGTCAACACAAAGTAATATGATGAATGCAAATAAGCAAGTATGTAAGAATCAATGCACAGTTGACACAAGTGTTTGCTTCTAAGATGGAAGGAAGTAGGTAAACTGACTCAACATAAAAGTAAAAGAAAGGCCCTTCGCAGAGGGAAGCAGGGATAAAATCATGTGCTAGAGCTTTTCAAGTTTTGAAATCATATAGAGAGCATAAAAGTAAAGTTTTGAGAGGTGTTTGTTGTTGTCAACGAATGATAGTGGGTACTCTAACTACCTCGCCAACCAGACTTTCAAGAGCGGCTCCCATGAAGGACGTTATCTCTACCAAGCAAGGTAGATCATCCCTCTTCTCTTTTGTTTACACATGTATTTTAGTTTTATTTATTAGATGACACTCCCCCAACCTTTTGCTTACACAAGCCATGGCTAACCGAATCCTCGGGTGCCTTCCAACATTCACATACCATGGAGGAGTGTCTATTTGCAAAATTAAGTTGCTTACTGATAGATCAGGGCAAAACACGTGAAGAGAATTATTAATGAAAGTTAATTAATTGGGGCTGGGAACCCCGTTGCCAGCTCTTTTTGCAAAATTATTGGATAAGCGGATGAAGCCACTAGTCCATTGTGAGAGTCTGTCAGAAGTAAATGACAAGATCGAAAGATAAAACACCACATACTTCCTCATGAGCTATAAAACATTGACACAAATAAGAGATGACAACTTTTGAATTGTTTAAAGGTAGCACATGAAGTATTTACTTGGAATGGCAGGAAATACCACATAGTAGGTAGATATGGTGGACACAAATGGCATAGGTTTTTGGCTCAAGGTTTTGGATGCACGAGAAGCATTCCCTCTCAGTACAAGGCTTTGGGCTAGCAAGGTTGTTTGAAGCAAACACAAGTATAAACCGGTACAGCAAAACTTACATATTGCAAGCATTATAAGACTCTACACTGTCTTCCTTGTTGCTCAAACACTTTACCAGAAAATATCTAGACCTTAGAGAGACCAATCATGCAAACCAATTTCAACAAGTTCTACGGTAGTTCTCCACTAATAGGTTTAAACTACATGATGCAAGAGAAACATGATCTACTTGAGAGCTCAAAACAATTGCCAAGTATCAAATTATCCAAGACAATATGAAGCATTTTCTGTTTCCAAACAAATAACAATAAGTGCAGCGGTTTTCAACTCCGCCATGAACATTAAAATAAAGCTAAGAACACCATTGTTCATATGAAAAAACGGAGCGTGTCTCTCTCCCACACAAGGATTGCTAGGATCCGAATTTATTCAAACACAATCAAAAAATAAAAACACACAGACGCTCCAAGTAAAGCACATAGGATGTGACTGAATAAAAATATAGTTTCAATAGAAGAAACCTGATAAGTTGATGAAGAAGGGGATGCCTTGGGCATCCCCAAGCTTAGACGCTTGAGTCTTCTTGAAATATGCAGGGATGAACCACGGGGGCATCCCCAAGCTCAGACTTTTCACTCTCCTTGATCATATATCTTCCTCCTCTCTTGACCCTTGAAAACTTCCTTCACACCAAACTTCTCATAAACTTCATTAGAGGGGTTAGTACTCAAAAAACTTTAATCCACTTTAGTCCTGTAGTGACACATTGCAAGAACTCAATAAAACATTAGCTACAGCTCTCCACGTCTAGAAAGCCTCACTTAAAGTCCACAAGAGACAATGCAAAAAACAGAGACAGAATCTGCCAAAACAGAACAGCCAGTAAACACGAATTTTTACGAGGTACTTCCGTTGCTCAAATCAGAAAACTTAAAACTAATGAAAGTTGAGTACATATCTGAGGATCACGCACGTAAATTGGCAGATTTTTCTGAGTTTCCTACAGAGAAATCTACTAAAATTCGTGACAGATAGAAATCTGTTTCTGCGCAGAAATCCAAATCTAGTATCAACCTTCTATTAGAGACTTCACTTGGCACAACAATGCAATAAAATAAAGATAAGGAGAGGTTGCTACAGTAGTAACAACTTCCAAGACACAACAAAACAGTAGCAAAATAAACACATGGGTTATCTCCCAAGAAGTGCTTTCTTTATAGCCATTAAGATGGGCTCAGCAATTTTAATGATGCACTCGCAAGAAATAAGAGTTGAAGCAAAAGAGAGCATCAAAAAGCAAATTCAAAACACATTTAAGTCTAACCCACTTCCTATGCATAGGAATCTTGTACACAAATAAATTCATGAAGAACAAAGTGACAAGCATAAGAAGATAAAACAAGAGTAACTTCAAAAGTTTCAGCATATAGAGAGGTGTTTTAGTACCATGCAAATTTCTACAACCATATTTCCTCTCTCATAATAAATTTCAGTAGCTTCATGGATAAACTCAACAATATAACTATCACATAAATCATGCTTTTCATGATTCACAAACACATAATTTTTATCAAGCTCAGAAATAATAGGATTAAAACTTTCAAACCCACTTTTATCAATAATATAACAAGATGATTGATCAATATCAAGAGATATGGGACTCATAGATAAAGTCAAGAACTCTCCAATCCCATTTTCATTAGTAGTACAATTAATATTATCAAGTAACATAGGACCATCATCTAGAGATTTATCATAAACATTTGCCAAGCAAAACTCTTTAGTACCATGCATTTCGGTATCAGGCACAAACAAAGCATTATCATAACATTTTTCAAAATAGCATGGATTATCATAGATAACAGTAGCATAATTATTCTCACAAGTTTTACTCATAGGTAATATTTCAAGAGAATCCACAGGCATATAACATTCATCCTCCTTTGGTAAGCATGGAGGACAATCAAATAGTGTAGGAGAGATAAAGAGTTACTCTCATTAGAAGGTTGGCATGGGTAGCTAATCCATTCTTCCTCCTTTTGTTCATCACTCTCCTCCTTTTTTTCATCCAATGAGCTTTCAGGTTCATCAATTTCCTCCTCTTTTTCATCCAATAAGCTTTCAGGTTCAGCAATTTCTTCTTCCATAGGTTCCTGTAATATGTGAGTGCATTCTTGTGCATTAATGAGTCTCTCTTTATAATCAATGATATAAGGATTATCACTGTAGCTTTCTATGCAAAAATTAAGGATAGAAGAGACATAATCTTTAAGGTCCTTACAAACAGCACAAGTTTCATAATTTTTAGACATGAATGATTCTATCTCAGAGGCTCCCATAAATAAGACAAATTGTTCTACCTCTTCGAACCCAAAATGAATATAGCTATTCCAATTATAGTTCTTAATTAAAACTTCCTCACTAAAGCCACATTGAAATTTAAGATGTTTAGTATCCTGTTTAGAGCAACAGTTTATATCATGGCGTTTAAGCAAGATTTTAGCAATTGTATTTAATTTTTCTATCACAGCACTCATAACTTTTCCCTTTCTCGATTCTCTATAATTATTATATAATTCTATAAGCTCCAAATAGGTTGTAGGTTCTCCCATAATAGCAGTTTTTAATTTTTAGGTTTTTCAAATTTTTATGGATTTTCGGGTATATAGGGAAAATAAAACAAGACAAAAATAAACTAGACAAAAGTAAACTAAGCAAAACAAAATAAAATAAAATAGAGAGAGAGGTAGAGTGTACTCCCCAGGTGAACTTATGAGTAGAGCTATGCCTCCCCGGCAACGGCGCCAGAAAATAGTCTTGATAACCCACAAGTATAGGGGATCGCAACAGTCTTCGAGGGAAGTAAAACCCAAATTTATTGATTCGACACAAGGGGAGGTAAAGAATACTTATAAGCCTTAACAACTGAGTTGTCAATTCAGCTGCAAAAGACACTAGTAACAGGGGTGATGTGAAAGCAGCAGTAATATGAGAGCAGTAGTAACAGTAACACAGCAGCAGTAGCAATAATATGAGAGCAATGGCACCAGAAAATAGTTGATACTACTTCCAATGTCATATAGAACGAGTATATGATGATGAGAGATGGACCGGGGTTCCCAGCTATCTACACTAGTGGTAACTCTCCAATAACAAGTGTTGGGTGAACAAATTACAGTTGGGCAATTGATAGGATTGAAATAGCATTAAGACAGAACATCAAGTTTATTAATCATGTAGGCATGTTTTCCATATATTGTCATACGTGCTCGCAATGAGAAACTTGTACAACATCTTTTGTCCTACCAGCCGGTGGCAGCCGGGCCTCTAGGGAATCTTGAAATTAAGGTACTCCTTTTAATAGAGCACCGGAGCAAAGCATTAACACTTGGTGAAAACATGTGATCCTCATATCTAAGCCTTCCCCTCCGGTTGTCCCAATTTCTGTCACTTTGGGGCCTCGGGTTCCGGACATAGACATGTGCAAACAACTTGTAGATACAATCTAAGCAATAAGTATAGAGCTTAAATCTAAGATCATGCCACTCGGGCCCTAGTGACAAGCATTAAACACAACAAGATTGCAGCAACAATAACTTCACAAACTTTATAGATAGACTAATCATAATGTAACAATCCATCGGATCCCGACAAACACAACACCGATTACATCAGATGAATCTCAATCATGTAAGGCAGCTCATGAGATCAATGTATTGAAGTACATGGGGGAGAGAATACCAACAAGCTACAGCTAGAACCCGTAGTCCATGGGGGAACTACTCACGGAGCATGATGGAGGCGGTGGCGTTGATGGAGATGGCTTCCGGGGGCACTTCCCCGTCCTGATACGTCCCAAACGTATCTATAATTTCTTATGTTCCATGCTACTTTATTGATGATACCTACATGTTTTATACACATTATATGTCATTATTATGCGTTTTCCGGAACTAACCTATTGACGAGATGCCGAAGTGCCAGTTCTGTCTGTTTTTGGTTTCAGAAATCCTAGTAAGGAAATATTCTCGGAATCGGACGAAATCAACGCCCAAGATCTTATATTTACACGAAGCTTCGAACACGAGAGAGGAGCCGGAGGGGCCACAGGGGCCCTACACACCATGGCGGCGCGGCCCGGGGCGCCGGGCTAGTGTGTGGGCCCCAGTAACCCTTGAGCTCGCCTCTTCGCCTATAAGCTCCCGACCTAAAACCCCGAGACGAATAAGCCACGGTACGTGAAACCTTCTAGAGCCGCCGCCATCGCGAAGCCAAGATGCGGGGACAGGAGTCTGTTCGGCACGCCGCCGGGACGGGGAAGTGCCCCCGGAAGGCTTCTACATCGACACCACCGCCATCTTCATCACCGCTGTTGTCTCCCATGAGGAGGGAGTAGTTCTCCATCGAGGCTCGGGGCTGTACCGGTAGCTATGTGGTTCATCTCTCTCCTATGTACTTCAATACAATAATCTCATGAGCTGCCTTACATGATTGAGATTCATATGATGATGCTTGTAATCTAGATGTCATTATGCTAGTCAAGTGGGTTTTACTTATGTGATCTCCGGAGACTCCTTGTCCCACGTGTGTAAAGGTGACAGTGTGTGCACCGTGTGGGTCTCTTAGGCTATATTTCACAGAATACTTATTCACTGTTATGAATGGCATAGTGAAGTGCTTATTTATATCCCTTTATGATTGCAATGTGTTTTGTATCACTATTTATCTATGTGCTACTCATGTGATGTTATTAAAGTAGTCTATTCCTCCTGCATGGTGTAATGGTGACAGTGTGTGCATCGTGTAGTTCTTGTCGTAGATTATGATCATAATCTCTTGTAGGTTATGGAGTTGATTATCGCTATGATAGTATTGATGTGATCTATGCCTCCTTCATAGTGTGATGGTGACAGTGTGCATGCTATGTTAGTACTTGGTCTATTTTGCAAAGATCTATTATGCTCTAAGGTTACTTAAACATGAATATCGAATGTTGTGGAGCTTGTTAACTCCGGCATTGAGGGTTCGTGTAATCCTACGCAACGAATGGTGTTCATTATCAAACAAGAGTATATGTAGCACAAAGGAAGAGAACTTATTTATTATGTGATCAATGTTGAGAGTGTCCACTAGTGAAAGTATGATCCCTAGGCCTTGTTTCCACCACAAAGAATTGCTTCCCACGCTAGCAAGCTATTTTCTGGCGCCGCTTGTTTACTGTTTTACTGCATCTTTACTTTCTGCAATATTACCACCATCTATACCACCTGTGTTTTACTATCTCTTCGCCGAACTAGTGCACCTATACATCGACAAGTGTATTAGGTGTGTTGGGGACACAAGAGACTTCTTGTATCGTGATTGCAGGGTTGCTTGAGAGGGATATCTTTGACCTCTTCCTCCCGAGTTCGATAAACCTTGGGTGATCCACTTAAGGGAAACTTGCTGCTGTTCTACAAACCTCTGCTCTTGGAGGCCCAACACTGTCTACAGGAAAAGAAGCGTGAGTAGACATCAAGCTATTTTCTGGCGCCGTTGCCGGGGAGGAAAGGTAAAAGGTACTCACACTCCGGATCTCGGCTACTAAGCTATTTTCCGGCGCCGTTGTAAGTACTCGAAGCTATTTCCTTTAGATCCTGCAATTGCATCTTTTGGTTTCTTGTTTACACTAGTTAGGCATAATGGAAAGTAACAATGAGCTTCTTATTCTATTTCCTGAGTTAAGACATGGATTGTTTGCTGCGAAAATTAAAAAACCTATGGAATCTTATTTGCATGCTGGTAACAATGATATTAGTATGAACGCTTTGAACACCATTGTTGTTAATGATATGGAAAATTCTAAGCTTGGGGAAGCTGGTTTTGATGAGCATGATATTTTTAGTCCCCCAAGCATTGAGGAGAAAATTTTCTTTGATGATACTTTGCCTCCTATATTTGATGATGAGAATAATAATGATAGCTACTTTGTTGAATTTGCTCCCACTACAACTAATAAAATTGATTATGCTTATGTGGAGAGTAATAATTTTATGCATGAGACTCATGATAAGAATGCTTTATGTGATAGTTATATTGTTGAGTTTGCTCATGATGCTACTGAAAGTTATTATGAGAGAGGAAAATATGGTTGTAGAAATTTTCATGTTACTAAAACACCTCTCTATGTGCTGAAATTTTTGAAGCTACACTTGTTTTGTCTTCCTATGCTTGCCACTATACTCTTCATGAACTTGTTTATTTACAAGATTCCTATGCATAGGAAGCATGTTAGACTTAAATGTGTTTTGAATTTGCCTCTTGATGCTCTCTTTTGCTTCAAATACTATTTCTTGCGAGTGCATCATTAAAACTGCTGAGCCCATCTTAATGGCTATAAAGAAAGAACTTCTTGGGAGATAACCCATGTGTTTATTTTACTACAGCACTTTTTGTTTTGTTGAGTCTTAGAAGTTGTTTACTACTGTAGCAACCTCTCCTTATCATGTTTTTGTGCCAAGTAAAGTCTCTATGGTAAAGTTGATGCTAGATTTGGATTGCTGCGCAGAAACAGCATTGCTGTCTGTCACGAATTTGAGCAGAAGTCTCTGTAAAAAAATCAAAAAAATCTGCAAATTTACGTGTGTGATCCTCAGATATGTACGCAACTTTCATTAGTTATGAGTTTTTCCATTTGAGCAAGTTAAGTGCCCAGTCCAGATGCATCTTTACGGACTGTTCTGTTTTTGACAGATTCTGTCTTTTATTTCGCATTGCCGCTTTTGTTAAGTTGAATGAGTTTGTTTGTTCCATTAACTTTCAGAAGTTTTGTGCAATGTCCAGAAGTGTTAAGAATGATTGTGTCACCTCTGAACATGTGAATTTTTGATTGTGCACTAACCCTCTAATGAGTTTGCTTAAAGTTTGGTGTGGAGGAAGTTTTCAAGGGTCAAGAGAAGAGGGTGATATATGATCAAGAAGAGTGAAAGGTCTAAGCTTGGGGATGCCCCGGCGGTTCATCCCTGCATATTTTAAGAAGACCCAAGCATCTAAGCTTGGGGATGCCCAAGGCATCCCCTTCTTCATCAACTTATCTGGTTTCTTCTATTGAAACTATATTTTTATTCGTCACATCTTATGTATTTTACTTGGAGCGTCTGTGCTTTTATTTTTGTTTTGTTATTTTCATTCTCTGAATAAGTTCATCCTTGTGTGGGAGAGAGACACGCTCCGCTGGTTCATATGAACACATGTGTTCTTAGCTTTTAATGTTCAAGGGCGAAAGTTGATCGCTTCACTTGTTGTTATATGGTTGGAAACGGGAAATGCTACATGTAGTAATTGGTAGAATGTCTTGAATAATTTGATACTTGGCAATTGTTGTGCTCATGTTTAAGCTCTTGCATCATATACTTTGCACCTATTAATGAAGAAATACATAGAGCTTGCTAAAATTTGGTTTGCATAATTGGTCTCTCTAAGGTCTAGATAATTTCTAGTATTGGGTTGAACAACAAGGAAGACGGTGTAAAGTCTTATAATGTTTACAATATGTCTTTTATGTGAGTTTTGCTGCACCGGTTCATCCTTGTGTTTGTTTCGAATAACCTTGCTAGCCTAAGCCTTGTATCGAGAGGGAATACTTCTCATGCATCCAAATCCTTGAGCCAACCACTATGCCATTTGTGTCCACCATACCTACCTACTACATGGTATTTCTCCGCCATTCCAAAGTAAATTGCTTGAGTGCTACCTTTAAACAATTCAAAAGTTATTACCTCTTATTTGTGTCAATGTTTTATAGCTCATGAGGAAGTATGTGGTGTTTATCTTTCAATCTTGTTGGGCAACTTTCACCAATGGACTAGTGGCTTCATCCGCTTATCCAATAATTTTGCAAAAAGAGCTGGCAATGGGATTCCCAGTCCCAAATTAATTAACAAAAATAGACACTCCTCCATGGTATGTGATTGTTGGACGGCACCCGAAGGATTCGGTTAGCCATGGCTTGAGAAAGCAAAGGTGGGGAGGAGTGTCATCATAATAAAACTAAAATAAAAAGGCACTCCTTCATGGTATGAGATTGTTGGCAGGCACCCGAGGATTCGGTTAGCCATGGTTTGTGAAAGAAAGGTTGGAAGGAGTGTCACCAAAAATAAAATAAAATGGGAGCCGCTCTTTGAAGGTTTGTCTGGCAAGGGGGTTAGAGTACCCACTACCATTCGTTGACAACAACAAACACCTCTCAAAACTTTATTTTTATGCTCTCTTTATGTTTTCAAAATAAAAGCTCTAGCACAAATATAGCAATCGATGCTTTCCTCTTTGAAGGACCTATCTTTTACTTTTATGTTGAGTCAGTTCACCTATTTCTCTCCACCTCAAGAAGCAAACACTTGTGTGAACTGTGCATTGATTCCTACATACTTGCATATTGCACTTGTTATATTACTTTACATTGATAATATCCATGAGATATACATGTTATAAGTTGAAAGCAACCGCTGAAACTTAATCTTCCTTTGTGTTGCTTCAATACCTCTACTTTGAATTATTGCTTTATGAGCTAACTCTTATGCAAGACTTATTGATGCTTGTCTTGAAAGTACTATTCATGAAAAGTCTTTGCTTTATGATTCATTTGTTTACTCATGTCATTACCATTGTTTTTGATCGTTGCATTCATTACATATGCTTTACAATAATGTTGATCAAGATTATGATGGCATGTCACTTAAGAAATTATCATTGTTATCGTTTACCTACTCGAGGACGAGTAGGAACTAAGCTTGGGGATGCTGATACGTCCCAAACGTATCTATAATTTCTTATGTTCCATGCTACTTTATTGATGATACCTACATGTTTTATACACATTATATGTCATTATTATGCGTTTTCCGGAACTAACCTATTGACGAGATGCCGAAGTGCCAGTTCTTTGCTGTTTTTGGTTTCGAAATCCTAGTAAGGAAATATTCTCGGAATCGGACGAAATCAACGCCCAAGATCTTATATTTACACGAAGCTTCCGGAACACGAGAGCCAAAGGGGGGCCACGGGGCCCCACACACCATGGCGGCGCGGCCGAGAGGGGGCGCGGGCTAGTGTGTGGGTTGTAACCCTGACTCCGCCTCTTCGCCTATATCGCTCCTGACCTAAAACCCCGAGACGAATAAGCCACGGTACGCGAAACCTTCCAGCCGCCGCCATCGCGAAGCCAAGATCGGGGACGGAGTCTGTTAGGCACGCCGGGACGGGAAGTGCCCCGGAAGGCTTCTACATCGACACCACCGCCATCTTCATCACCGCTGTTGTCTCCCATGAGGAGGGAGTAGTTCTCCATCGAGGCTCGGGGCTGTACCGGTAGCTATGTGGTTCATCTCTCTCCTATGTACTTCAATACAATAATCTCATGAGCTGCCTTACATGATTGAGATTCATATGATGATGCTTGTAATCTAGATGTCATTATGCTAGTCAAGTGGGTTTTACTTATGTGATCTCCGGAGACTCCTTGTCCCACGTGTGTAAAGGTGACAGTGTGTGCACCGTGTGGGTCTCTTAGGCTATATTTCACAGAATACTTATTCACTGTTATGAATGGCATAGTGAAGTGCTTATTTATATCCCTTTATGATTGCAATGTGTTTTGTATCACTATTTATCTATGTGCTACTCATGTGATGTTATTAAAGTAGTCTATTCCTCCTGCATGGTGTAATGGTGACAGTGTGTGCATCGTGTAGTTCTTGTCGTAGATTATGATCATAATCTCTTGTAGGTTATGGAGTTGATTATCGCTATGATAGTATTGATGTGATCTATGCCTCCTTCATAGTGTGATGGTGACAGTGTGCATGCTATGTTAGTACTTGGTCTATTTTGCAAAGATCTATTATGCTCTAAGGTTACTTAAACATGAATATCGAATGTTGTGGAGCTTGTTAACTCCGGCATTGAGGGTTCGTGTAATCCTACGCAACGAATGGTGTTCATTATCAAACAAGAGTATATGTAGCACA
Organism: Lolium multiflorum; assembly: GCA_030979885.1. Lineage (NCBI taxonomy): Eukaryota > Viridiplantae > Streptophyta > Magnoliopsida > Poales > Poaceae > Lolium > Lolium multiflorum. The sequence continues at coordinate 52,783 of JAUUTY010001054.1, read as the reverse complement.
AAGGAAGAGAACTTATTTATTATGTGATCAATGTTGAGAGTGTCCACTAGTGAAAGTATGATCCCTAGGCCTTGTTTCCACCACAACAACCCCACGCCAGCAAGCTATTGGCGCCGCTTGTTTATGTTTTTACTGCATCTTTACTTACTGCAATATTACCACCATCTATACCACCTGTGTTTTACTATCTCTTCACCGAACTAGTGCACCTATACATCTGACAAGTGTATTAGGTGTGTTGGGGACACAAGAGACTTCTTGTATCGTGATTGCAGGGTTGCTTGAGAGGGATATCTTTGACCTCTTCCTCCCTGAGTTCGATAAACCTTGGGTGATCCACTTAAGGGAAAACTTGCTACTGTTCTACAAACCTCTGCTCTTGGAGGCCCAACACTGTCTACAGGAAAAGAATCGTGAGTAGACATCAGCGGCGTGTGATACGTCTCCAACGTATCCATAATTTCTGACGTTCCATGCTTGTTTTATGACAATACTTACATGTTTTGCTTGCACTTTATGATGATTTCATGCGTTTTCTGGAACTAACCTATTAACAAGATGCCACGGTGCCTGTTTTTGTTGTTTTTGGTTCCAGAAAGGCTGTTCGGCAATATTCTCGGAATTGGACGAAATCAACGCCAAACATCCTATTTTTCCGGAAGCATCCAGAACACCGAAGGGAGTCGGAGGAGAGCCGGGGGCCCCACACAATAGGGCCGCGCGGGCCGGACCACTGGCGCGCCAGCCTATGGGGAGGCCACCCTGGCCCTCTGCGCCGCCTCTTCGCCTATTAAGACCTTTCGATCTAAAAACACGGTATCACTTGACGAAACTCCAGAAAGACTGCGGGGCGCCGCGCCATCGCGAAACTCCAATTCGGGGACAGAAGTCTCTGTTCGGCACCCCTGCCGGGACGGGGAAGTGCCCGGAAGCCATCTCCATCAACGCCACCGCCTCCATCATGCTCCGTGAGTAGTTCCCCCATGGACTACGGGTTCTAGCTGTAGCTAGTTGGTATTCTCTCCCCCATGTACTTCAATACAATGATCTCATGAGCTGCCTTACATGATTGAGATTCATCTGATGTAATCGGTGTTGTGTTTGTTGGGATCCGATGGATTGTTACGTTATGATTGTCTATCTATAAAGTTTGTGAAGTTATTGTTGCTGCAATCTTGTTATGTTTAATGCTTGTCACTAGGGCCCGAGTGGCATGATCTTAGATTTGAGCTCTATAATTATTGCTTAGATTGTATCTACAAGTTGTATGCACATGTCTATGTCCGGAACCAAAGGCCCCAAAGTGACAGAAATTGGGACAACTGGAGGGAAAGGCTTAGATATGAGGATCACATGTTTTCACCAAGTGTTAATGCTTTGCTCCGGTGCTCTATTAAAAGGAGTACCTTAATTGCCAGTAGTTTCCCTAGAGGCCCGGCTGCCACCGGCTGGTAGGACAAAAGATGTTGTACAAGTTTCTCATTGCGAGCACGTATGACTATATATGGGAAACATGCCTACATGATTAATAGACTTGATATTCTGTCTTAATGCTATTTCAATCCTATCAATTGCCCAACTGTAATTTGTTCACCCAACACTTGTTATTGGAGAGTTGCCACTAGTGTAGATAGCTGGGAACCCCGGTCCATCTCGCATTATATACTCGTTCTACATGTCATTGGAAGTAGTATCAACTATTTTCTGGTGCCATTGCTCTCATATTATTACTTCTGCTGTGTTACTGTTACTACTGCTCTCATATTCTGCTACTTTCACATCACCCCTGTTGCTAGTGCTTTTCCAGGTGCAGCTGAATTGACAACTCAGTTGTTAAGGCTTATAAGTATTCTTTACCTCCCCTTGTGTCGAATCAATAAATTTGGGTTTTACTTCCCTCGAACTGTTGCGATCCCCTATACTTGTGGGTCATCAAGACTATTTTCTGGCGCCGTTGCCGGGGAGGCATAGCTCTACTCATAAGTTCACCTGGGGAGTACACTCCACCTCTCTCTCTGTTCTAGTTTATTTGTGCTTAGTTTATTTCTGTCTAGTTTTATTCTGCGTAGTTTACTTTTGCCTAGTTTCTTTTTGTCTTGTTTTATTTTCCCTATATACCCGAAAATCCATAAAAATTTGAAAAACCTAAAAATTAAAAACTGCTGTTATGGGAGAACCAACAACCTACTTGGAGCTTATAGAATGTTATAATAATTATAGAGAATCAAGAACTGGTAAAATAATGAGTGCTATGATAGAAAAATTGAATACAATGGCTAGAATCTTGCTTAGACGCCATGATATAAACTGTTGCTCTCAACATGATACTAAACATCTTAAATTTCAATGTGGCTTTAGTGAGGAATTTTTAATTAAGAACTATAATTAGAATTGCTATATTCATTATGGGTTCGAAGAGGTAGAACAATTTGTCTTATTTATGGGAGCCTGAGATAGAATCCTTCATGGTTGAGAATTATGAAACTTGTGCTATTTGTAAGGACCTTAAAGATTATGTCTCTACTATCCTTAATTCTTGTATAGAATGCTACAGTAGGAATCCTTATATCCTTGATTATAAAGAGAGACACATTAATGCACAAGAATGCACTCACAATTTGCAGGAACCGGTGGAAGAAGAAATTGATGAACCTGAAAGCTCATTGGATGAAAAAGAGGAGGAAATTGATGAACCTGAAAGCTCATTGGATGAAAAAGAAGAGGAGAGTGATGAACAAAAGGAGGAAGAATGGATTAGCTACCCATGCCAACCTTCTAATGAGAGTAACTCTTCATCTCTTACACTATTTGATTGTCCTCCATGCTTACCGAAAGAGGTTGAATGTTATGTTCCTGTGGATTCTCTTGAAATATTTCCTATAAGTAAAACTTGTGAGAATAATTATGCTACTGTTATATATGATAATCCATGCTACTTTGATAAATCTTATGATAATGCTTTGTTTGTGCCTGATGTCGAAATGCATGGTACTAAAGAATTTTGCTTAGCAAATGTTTATGATAAAGCTCTAGATGATGGTCCTATGTTACTTGATAATATTAATTGTACTACTAATGAAAATGGGATTGGAGAGTTCTTGACATTATCTATGTGTCCCATATCTCTTGAGATTGATCATTCATCTTGCTATATTATTGATAAAAGTGTGTTCGAAAGTTTTAATTCCACTATTTTTGAGCTTGATAAAAATTATATGTTTGTGGATCATGAAAAGTATGCTGCATGTGATAGTTATATTGTTGAGTTTGTTCATGAAGCTACTGAAAATTATTATGAGAGAGGAAAATATGGTTGTAGAAATTTGCATGGTACTAAAACACCTCTCTATATGCTTAAAATTTTGAAGTTACACTTGTTTTATCTTCCTATGCTTGTTACTTTGCTTTTCATGAACTTGTTTATTTACAAGATTCCTTTACATAGGAAGCATGTTAGACTTAAATGTGTTTTGGATTTGCTTTTTGATGCTCTCTTTTACCTCTACTCTTGTTTCTTGCGAGTGCATCATTAAAACTGCTGAGCCCATCTTAACGGCTATAAAGAAAGAACTTCTTGGGAGATAACCCATGTGTTATTTTGCTACAGTACTTTGTTTTATATTTGTGTCTTGGAAGTTGTTTACTACTGTAGCAACCTCTTCTTATCTTAGTTTTGTGTTTTGTTGTGCCAAGTGAAGCCTCTAATCGAAGGTTGATACTAGATTTGGATTTCTGCGCAGAAACAGATTTCTATCTGTCACGAATCTGGGCTTATTTCTCTGTAGGAAACTCAGAAAAATCTGCCAATTTACGTGCGTGATCCTCAGATATGTACGCAACTTTCATTAGTTTTGAGTTTTCTGATTTGAGCAACGGAAGTACCATTTTAAAATTCGTGTTTACTGGCTGTTCTGTTTTGGCAGATTCTGTCTCTGTTTTTTGCATTGTCTCTTGTGGACTTTATGTGAGGCTTTCTAGACGTGGAGAGCTGTAGCTAATGTTTTATTGAGTTCTTGCAATATGTCACTACAGGACCAAGGTGGATTCAAGTTTTTTTGAGTACTAACCCCTCTAATGAAGTTTATGAGAAGTTTGGTGTGAAGGAAGTTTTCAAGGGTCAAGAGAGGAGGATGATATATGATCAAGAAGAGTGAAAAGTCTAAGCTTGGGGATGCCCCCGTGGTTCATCCCTGCATATTTCAAGGAGACTCAAGCGTCTAAGCTTGGGGATGCCCAAGGCATCCCCTTCTTCATCAACTTATCAGGTTTCTTCTATTGAAACTATATTTTTATTCGGTCACATCTTATGTGCTTTACTTGGAGCGTCTGTGTGTTTTTATTTTTGTTTGTGTTTGAATAAAGATGGATCCTAGCAATCCTTGTTTGGGAGAGAGACACGCTCCGCTTTTTCATATGAACACTTGTTCTTCGTTTTACTTTTAATGTTCAATGATAAAAGTTGGAAGCTACAATACTTATTGGTATTTGGTTGGAAATAGAAAATGCCTCATAATGTCTTGAATAATTTGACACTTGGCAATTGTTTTGAGCTCTCAAGTAGATCATGATTAAGTTTTTTCATGTAGTTTAAACCTATTAGTGGAGAACTACCGTAGAGCTTGTTAAAATTGGTTTGCATGATTGGTCTCTCTTAAGGTCTAGATATTTTCTGGTAAAAGTGTTTGAGCAACAAGGAAGATAGTGTAGAGTATTATAATGCTTGCAATATGTTCTTATGTAAGTTTTGCTGTACCGGTTCATACTTGTGTTTGCTTCAAATAACCTTGCTAGCCTAAGCCTTGTATCGAGAGGGAATACTTCTCATGCATCCAAAATCCTTGAGCCAACCACTATGCCATTTGTGTCCACCATACCTACCTACTACATGGTATTTCCTGCCATTCCAAAGTAAATTGCTTGAGTGCTACCTTTAAACAATTCAAAATTTATCACCTCTGATTTGTGTCAATGTTTAATAGCTCATGAGGAAGTATGTGGTGTTTATCTTTCAATCTTGTTGGGCAACTTTCACCAATGGACTAGTGGCTTCATCCGCTTATCCAATAATTTTGCAAAAAGAGCTGGCAATGGGATTCCCAGTCCCAAATTAATTAACAAAAATAGACACTCCTCCATGGTATGTGATTGTTGGACGGCACCCGAAGGATTCGGTTAGCCATGGCTTGAGAAAGCAAAGGTGGGGAGGAGTGTCATCATAATAAAACTAAAATAAAAAGGCACTCCTTCATGGTATGAGATTGTTGGCAGGCACCCGAGGATTCGGTTAGCCATGGTTTGTGAAAGAAAGGTTGGAAGGAGTGCCACACAAAAATAAAAATAAAATGGGAGCCGCTCTTTGAAGGTTTGTCTGGCAAGGGGGTTAGAGTACCCACTACCATTCGTTGACAACAACAAACACCTCTCAAAACTTTACTTTTATGCTCTCTTTATGTTTTCAAAACCAAAGCTCTAGCACAAATATAGCAATCGATGCTTCCCTCTTTGAAGGGCCACTCTTTTACTTTATGTTGAGTCAGTTTACCTACTTCCTTCCATCTTAGAAGCAAACACTTGTGTCAACTGTGCATTGATTCTTACATACTTGCTTATTTGCATTCATCATATTACTTTGTGTTGACAATTATCCATGAGATATGCATGTTGAAAGTTGAAAGCAACCGCTGAAACTTAAATCTTCCTCTGTGTTGCTTCGATGCCTTTACTTTGAATTTATTGCTTTGTGAGTTAACTCTTGTGCAAGACTTTTTGATGCTTGTCTTGAAAGTACTCTTCATGAAAAGTTTTGCTATATGTTATCTATTTGTTAGCAACTATAGATCATTGCCTTGAGTCACTTCATTCATTTCATATGCTTTGTAATAGTATGATCAAGGTTATGTAAGTAGCATGTCACTACAGAAATTATTCTTTTTATCGTTTACCTACTCGAGGACGAGTAGGAACTAAGCTTGGGGATGCTGATACGTCTCCAACGTATCCATAATTTCTGACGTTCCATGCTTGTTTTATGACAATACTTACATGTTTTGCTCGCACTTTATGATGATTTCATGCGTTTTCGGAACTAACCTATTAACAAGATGCCACAGTGCCAGTTCCTGTTTTTGTTGTTTTTGGTTCCAGAAAGGCTGTTCGGGCAATATTCTCGGAATTGGACGAAATCAACGCCAAACATCCTATTTTTCCGGGAGGCTCCAGAACACCGAAGGGGAGTCGGAGGGGGGCCCCACACAATAGGGTCACGCGGGCCGGCCCTGGCGCGCCGGCCTATGGGGAGGCCACCTGTCAGCCCTCTGCGCCGCCTCTTCACCTATTTAAGCCCTTTCGACCTAAAAACGCGGTACCACTTGCGAAACTCCAGAAAGACTCAGGGGGCGCCGCCATCGCGAAACTCAATTCGGGGACAGAAGTCTCTGTTCCGGCACCCTGCCGGGACGGGGAAGTGCCCCCGGAAGCCATCTCCATCAACGCCACCGCCTCCATCATGCTCCGTGAGTAGTTCCCCCATGGACTACGGGTTCTAGTTGTAGCTAGTTGGTATTCTCTCCCCCATGTACTTCAATACAATGATCTCATGAGCTGCCTTACATGATTGAGATTCATCTGATGTAATCGGTGTTGTGTTTGTTGGGATCCGATGGATTGTTACGTTATGATTGTCTATCTATAAGTTTGTGAAGTTATTGTTGCTGCAATCTTGTTATGTTTAATGCTTGTCACTAGGGCCCGAGTGGCATGATCTTAGATTTGAGCTCTATAATTATTGCTTAGATTGTATCTACAAGTTGTATGCACATGTCTATGTCCGGAACCAAAGGCCCCAAAGTGACAGAAATTGGGACAACTGGAGGGAAAGGCTTAGATATGAGGATCACATGTTTTCACCAAGTGTTAATGCTTTGCTCCGGTGCTCTATTAAAAGGAGTACCTTAATTGCCAGTAGTTTCCCTAGAGGCCCGGCTGCCACCGGCTGGTAGGACAAAAGATGTTGTACAAGTTTCTCATTGCGAGCACGTATGACTATATATGGGAAACATGCCTACATGATTAATAGACTTGATATTCTGTCTTAATGCTATTTCAATCCTATCAATTGCCCAACTGTAATTTGTTCACCCAACACTTGTTATTGGAGAGTTGCCACTAGTGTAGATAGCTGGGAACCCCGGTCCATCTCGCATCATTATACATTCGTTCCTTATGTCATTGGAAGTAGTATCAACTATTTTCTGGTGCCATTGCTCTCATATTACTATTACTGTTGTTGTGTTACTGTTACTACTGCTCTCATATTACTGCTACTTTCACATCACCCCTGTTGCTAGTGCTTTTCCAGGTGCAGCTGAATTGACAACTCAGTTGTTAAGGCTTATAAGTATTCTTTACCTCCCCTTGTGTCGAATTAATAAATTTGGGTTTTACTTCCCTCGAAGACTGTTGCGATCCCCTATACTTGTGGGTCATCAGCGTGCCGGAACAGAGATTCTGTCCCCCGAATTGGAGTTTCGCGATGGCGGCGGCGCCCCTGGAGTCTTTCTGGAGTTTCGTCAATCGGTATCGCGTTTTTAGGTCGAAAGGGGTCTTATAGGCGAAGATGCGATGCAGGAGGGCACCTGGGGCCTCCTCACCATAGGCTGGAGCGGCCAGGCCTGGGGCCGCGCCGCCTTATGGTCTGGTGGCCCTTGATACGTCTCCAACGTATCGATAATTTCTTATGTTCCATGCCACTTTATTGATGATATCTACATGTTTTATACACATTATATGTCATATTTATGCATTTTCTGGAACTAACCTATTAACAAGATGCGAAGTGCCAGTTCCTGTTTTCTGTTTTTGGTTTCAGAAATCCTAGTAACGAAATATTCTCGGAATTGGACGAAATCAACGCCCAGGTTCCTATTTTGCCGGAAGCATCCAGAACACCCGAGAGCCGCCAGAGGGGGGCCCTGGTGGGCCCAGATGACATGGTGGCGCGGCCAGGGCTGGGCCGCGCCACCCTATGGTCTCGTCGCCTCGTTGACCCTCCTGCGCCGCCTCTTCGCCTATATAAAGCCCCTGCATCGAAAACCCTTAGGGAGGAAGCCACGATACGAGAAAAGTTCCAGAGCCGCCGTCATCGCGAAGCCAAGATCTGGGGGACAGGAGTCTCTGTTCCGGCACCCTGCCGGGCGGGGAAGTGCCCCGGAAGGCTTCTCCATCGACACCGCTGCCATCTCCACCGCCATCTTCATCACCGCTGCTGCTCCCATGAGGAGGGAGTAGTTCTCCATCGAGGCTCGGGGCTGTACCGGTAGCTATGTGGTTCATCTCTCTCCTATGTAGTTCAATACAATAATCTCATGAGCTGCCTTACATGATTGAGATTCATATGATGATGCTTGTAATCTAGATGTCATTATGCTAGTCAAGTGGGTTTTACTTATGTGATCTCCGGAGACTCCTTGTCCCACGTGTGTAAAGGTGACAGTGTGTGCACCGTGTGGGTCTCTTAGGCTATATTTCACGAAGTACTTATTCACTGTTGAAGAGCGTAGTGAAGTGCTTATTTATATCTCTTTATGATTGCAATGTGCATCGTATCACAATTTATCTATGTGCTACTCTAGTGATGTGTTATTAAAGTAGTTTTATTCCTCCTGCATGTGTGCAAAGGTGACAGTGCGTGCACCGTGTTAGTACTTGGTTTATGCTATGATCATGATCTCTTGTAGATTGCGAAGTTAACTATTGCTATGATAGTATTGATGTGATCTATTCCTCCTACATATGCATGAAGGTGACAGTGTGCATGCTATGCTAGTACTTGGTTTAGTCGTTTTGATCTATCTTACACTAAAGGTTACTAAAACATGAGCATTATTGTGGAGCTTGTTAACTCCGGCATTGAGGGTTCGTGTAATCCTACGCAATGTGTTCATCATCCAACAAAAGTGTAGAGTATGCATTTATCTATTCTGTTATGTGATCAATGTTGAGAGTGTCCACTAGTGAAAGTGTAATCCCTAGGCCTTGTCCCTAAATACTGCTGAGTTACTACTGCTTTTACTGTTTTACTGCGTTACTACTGCTGCAATACTACCACCATCAACTACACGCCAGCAAGCTATTTTCTGGCACCGTTGCTACTGCTCATATATATTCATACCACCTGTATTTCACTATCTCTTCGCCGAACTAGTGCACCTATTTGGTGTGTTGGGGACACAAGAGACTTCTTGCTTTGTGGTTGCAGGGTTGCATGAGAGGGATATCTTTGACCTCTTCCTCCCCGAGTTCGATAAACCTTGGGTGATCCACTTAAGGGAAAACTTGCTGCTGTTCTACAAACCTCTGCACTTGGAGGCCCAACACTGTCTACAGGAAAGGAGGGGGAACGTAGACATCAAGCTATTTTTTGGCGCCGTTGCCGGGGAGGAAAGGTAAAAGGCACTCATACTTCGGTTCCAGGTAACAGTACTTTTCTGGCGCCATTGTGTGTGCTCGAAGCTATTTCCTTTAGACTCTGCAATTGCGACATTTGGTTTCTTGTTTACACTAGTTAGGCATAATGGACAACAATGACCTTTTTATTCTATTTCCTGATTTAAGACATGGATGGTTTGATGCGAAAATTAAAAAACCCATGGAACTTTATATGCATGATAATGGGAATGTTATTAGTATGAATGCTTTGAACACCATTGTTGCTAATGCTATGGAAAATTCTAAGCTTGGGGAAGCTGGCTTTGATGAGCATGATATTTTTAGTCCCCCAAGCATTGAGGAGAAAATTTACTTTGATGATACTTTGCCTCCCATTTATGATGATTATAATGATAGTAGTCTTTTGTTACCACCTGTTATGGAGGATAAATTTGATTATGATTACAATATACCTCCTATATTTGATAGCTACTTTGTTGAATTTGCTCCCACTACAATTAATAAGAATGACTATGCTTATGTTGGGAGTAGTAATTATTTTATGCATGAGACTCATGATAAGAATGCTTTATGTGATAGTTATATTGTTGAGTTTGCTCATGTTGCTACTGAAAGTTATTATGAGAGAGGAAAATATGGTTGTAGAAATTTTCATGTTACTAAAATGCCTCTCTATGTGCTGAAATTTTTGAAGCTACACTTGTTTTATCTTCCTATGCTTGTTACTTTGCTCTTCATGAACTTGTTTATTTACAAGATTCCTATGCATAGGAAGCATGTTAGACTTAAATGTGTTTTGAATTTGCCTCTTGATGCTCTCTTTTGCTTCAACTACTATTTCTTGCGAGTGCATCATTAAAACTGCTGAGCCCATCTTAATGGCTATAAAGAAAGAACTTCTTGGGAGATAACCCATGTGTTTTTTACTACAGTACTTTGTTTTATATTTGTGTCTTGGAAGTTGTTTACTACTGTAGCAACCTCTCCTTATCATGTTTTTGTGCCAAGTAAAGTTTCTATGTTAAAGTTGATGTTATATTTGGGATCACTGCGCAGAAACAGCATTGCTGTCTGTCACGAATCTGGGCACAGTTCTCTGTAGAAAATTCGAAAAAATCTGCCAATTTACGAGCGTGATCCTCAGATATGTACGCAACTTTCATTAGTTTTGAGTTTTTCCATTTGAGCAAGTCTGGTGCCATCTTAAAATTCGTCTTTACGGACTGTTCTGTTTTTGACAGATTCTGCCTTTTATTTCGCATTGCCGCTTTTGTTAAGTTGAATGAGTTTCTTTGTTCCATTAACTTTCAGAAGTTTTGTGCAATGTCCAGAAGTGTTAAGAATGATTGTGTCACCTCTGAACATGTGAATTTTTGATTATGCACTAACCCTCTAATGAGTTTGCTTGAAGTTTGGTGTGAAGGAAGTTTTCAAGGATCAATAGAAGAGGGTGATATAATGTGATCGAGAAGAGTGAAAGGTCTAAGCTTGGGGATGCCCCGGTGGTTCATCCCTGCATATTTTAAGAAGACTCAAGCATCTAAGCTTGGGGATGCCCAAGGCATCCCCTTCTTCATCGACAACTTATCAGGTTTCTTCTAGTGAAACTATATTTTTATTCGGTCACATCTTATGTTCTTTACTTGGAGCGTCTGTGTGCTTTTATTTTTGTTTTTGTTTTGTTATTTTCATTCTCTGAATAAAGTTCATCCTTGTGTGGGAGAGAGACACGCTCCGCTGGTTCGTATGAACACATGTGTTCTTAGCTCATAATATTCATGGCGAAGTTTCCTCTTCGTTAAATTGTTATATGGTTGGAATTGGAAAATGCTACATGTAGTAATTCTAAAATGTCTTGGATAATGTGATACTTGGCAATTGTTGTGCTCATGTTTAAGCTCTTGCATCATATACTTTGCACCTATTAATGAAGAAATACATAGAGCTTGCTAAAATTTGGTTTGCATAATTGGTCTCTCTAAGGTCTAGATAATTTCTAGTAAAGAGTTTGAACAACAAGGAAGACGGTGTAGAGTCTTATAATGTTTACAATATGTCTTTTATGTGAGTTTTGCTGTACCGGTTCATCCTTGAGTTTGCTTCAAATAACCTTGCTAGCCTAAACCTTGTATCGAGAGGGAATACTTCTCATGCATCCAAAATCCTTGAGCCAACTACTATGCCATTTGTGTCCACCATACCTACCTACTACATGGTATTTCTCCGCCATTCCAAAGTAAATTGCTTGAGTGCTACCTTTAAACAATTCAAAAGTTATTACCTCTGATTTGTGTCAATGTTTTATAGCTCATGAGGAAGTATGTGGTGTTTATCTTTCAATCTTGTTGGGCAACTTTCACCAATGGACTAGTGGCTTCATCCGCTTATCCAATAATTTTGCAAAAAGAGCTGGCAATGGGATTCCCAGTCCCAAATTAATTAACAAAAATAGACACTCCTCCATGGTATGTGATTGTTGGACGGCACCCGAAGGATTCGGTTAGCCATGGCTTGAGAAAGCAAAGGTGGGGAGGAGTGTCATCATAATAAAACTAAAATAAAAAGGCACTCCTTCATGGTATGAGATTGTTGGCAGGCACCCGAGGATTCGGTTAGCCATGGTTTGTGAAAGAAAGGTTGGAAGGAGTGCCACCCAAAAACAAAATAAAATGGGAGCCGCTCTTTGAAGGTTTGCCTGGCAAGGGGGTTAGAGTACCCACTACCATTCGTTGACAACAACAAACACCTCTCAAAACTTTATTTTTATGCCCTCTTCATGTTTTCAAAATAAAAGCTCTAGCACAAATATAGCAATCGATGCTTTCCTCTTTGAAGGACCTTTCTTTTACTTTTATGTTGAGTCAGTTCACCTATCTCTCTCCACCTTAAGAAGCAAACACTTGTGTGAACTGTGCATTGATTCCTACATACTTTCATATTGCATTTGTTATATTGCTCTATGTTGACAATTATCCATGAGATATACATGTTATAAGTTGAAAGCAACCGCTGAAACTTAATCTTCCATTATGTTGCTTCAATGTCTATACTTTAAATTATTGCTTTATGAGTTAACTCTTATGCAAGACTTATTGATGCTTGTCTTGAAGTACTATTCATGAAAAAGTCTTTGCTTTATGATTCACTTGTTTACTCATGTCATTACCATTGTTTTGATCGCTGCATTCATTACATATGTTTACAATATGATCAAGTTTATGATGGCATGTCACTTAAGAAATTATCTTTGTTATCGTTTTACCTGCTCGGGACGAGCAGAACTAAGCTTGGGGATGCTGATACGTCTCCAACGTATCGATAATTTCTTATGTTCCATGCCACTTTATTGATGATATCTACATGTTTTATACACATTATATGTCATATTTATGCATTTTCGGAACTAACCTATTAACAAGATGCCGAAGTGCCAGTTCTGTTTTCTGCTGTTTTTGGTTTCAGAAATCCTAGTAACGAAATATTCTCGAATTGGACGAAATCAACGCCCAGGTTCCTATTTTGCCCGGAAGCATCCAGAACACCCGAGAGCCGCCAGAGGGCCTGGTGGGCCCAGATGACATGGTGGCGCGGCCAGGGGCTGGCCGCGCCACCCTATGGTCTCGTCGCCTCGTTGACCCTCTGCGCCGCCTCTTCGCCTATATAAAGCTGCATCGAAAACCCTTAGGGAGGAAGCCACGATACGAGAAAAGTTCCGAGCCGCCGTCATCGCGAAGCCAAGATCTGGGGGACAGGAGTCTCTGTTCCGGCACCCTGCCGGACGGGGAAGTGCCCCGGAAGGCTTCTCCATCGACACCGCTGCCATCTCCACCGCCATCTTCATCACCTGCTCCCATGAGGAGGGAGTAGTTCTCCATCGAGGCTCGGGGCTGTACCGGTAGCTATGTGGTTCATCTCTCTCCTATGTAGTTCAATACAATAATCTCATGAGCTGCCTTACATGATTGAGATTCATATGATGATGCTTGTAATCTAGATGTCATTATGCTAGTCAAGTGGGTTTTACTTATGTGATCTCCGGAGACTCCTTGTCCCACGTGTGTAAAGGTGACAGTGTGTGCACCGTGTGGGTCTCTTAGGCTATATTTCACGAAGTACTTATTCACTGTTGAAGAGCGTAGTGAAGTGCTTATTTATATCTCTTTATGATTGCAATGTGCATCGTATCACAATTTATCTATGTGCTACTCTAGTGATGTGTTATTAAAGTAGTTTTATTCCTCCTGCATGTGTGCAAAGGTGACAGTGCGTGCACCGTGTTAGTACTTGGTTTATGCTATGATCATGATCTCTTGTAGATTGCGAAGTTAACTATTGCTATGATAGTATTGATGTGATCTATTCCTCCTACATATGCATGAAGGTGACGGTGTGCATGCTATGCTAGTACTTGGTTTAGTCGTTTTGATCTATCTTACACTAAAGGTTACTAAAACATGAGCATTATTGTGGAGCTTGTTAACTCCGGCATTGAGGGTTCGTGTAATCCTACGCAATGTGTTCATCATCCAACAAAAGTGTAGAGTATGCATTTATCTATTCTGTTATGTGATCAATGTTGAGAGTGTCCACTAGTGAAAGTGTAATCCCTAGGCCTTGTCCCTAAATACTGCTGAGTTACTACTGCTTGTTTACTGTTTTACTGCGTTACTACTGCTGCAATACTACCACCATCAACTACACGCCAGCAAGCTAGGCACCGTTGCTACTGCTCATATATATTCATACCACTGTATTTCACTATCTCTTCGCCGAACTAGTGCACCTATTTGGTGTGTTGGGGACACAAGAGACTTCTTGCTTTGTGGTTGCAGGGTTGCATGAGAGGGATATCTTTGACCTCTTCCTCCACGAGTTCGATAAACCTTGGGTGATCCACTTAAGGGAAAACTTGCTGCTGTTCTACAAACCTCTGCACTTGGAGGCCCAACACTGTCTACAGGAAAGGAGGGGGAACGTAGACATCAGCCCTCTGGCCCGCCTCCGACTCTCCTTCGGTGTTCTGGGGTCTTCCGAGAAAAATAAGATGTTGGGTCTTCGTTTCGTCGAATTCCGAGAATATTGCCCGAACAGCCTTTCTGGAACCAAAAACAGCAGAAAACAGGAAGTGGCACTTCGGCATCTTGTTAATAGGTTAGTTCCGGAAAACGCATAAAAACATTATAAAGTGTGAGCAAAACATGTAGGTATTGTCATAAAACAAGCATGGAACATCAGAAATTATAGATACGTTGGAGACGTATCAGAGACAAGATGATTTTAGGTACTAATTGAAACCATTGTTCTTTGAATCAACAATGTGAGGTTTACTAAAAGTTTGCAATAGGACTTAATCATCTCTTGATTCCATAACAATACGGTACCAGTCCGTAAAGTTACTTGTCAGACTTAACAGTATTTCTATCTCAATTACAAGACTAGCACATGGTAGAAAACGGATGCCAATTCTACAAATTTAATTCAAAATACCATTCAGACTATGTTCATGATAATTAGTTCAAGTTTTAATCCAATTACTAGTGAAATCCCACTTAATACAACATCCCTTATAGTTGTTAAGTGGCACACGATCCACATCCACTACACCAAAACCGATCATCACGTGAGATGATGTAGCTTCAATGGTGAACATCAACATGTTGATCATATCATCCATATGACTCGTGTTCAACCTTTCGGTTTCCGTTGTCCCGAGGCCATGTCTGTACATGCTAGGCTCGTCAAGCAAACCCAAGTATTTCCGCGTGTGCAACATGGCTTACACCCGTTGTATGTGAACGTAGAATCTATCACATCCGATCATCACGAGATGCTTCGAGACGACGAACTGTAGCAACGGTGCATACGAGGGGAGAACACTTTATTATCTTGATATTAATGTGAGGGATCATCTTATAATGCTACCGTCGCGATCTAAGAAAAATAAGATGCATAAAGGATTAACATCACATGCAATTCATAATATGTGATATGATATGGCCTTTCTTCTTGTGCTTTTGATCTCCATCTCCAAAGCACATGAGCATGATCTCCATCATCACCAGCATTGCACCAAGGTCCATGGCGCCGCTTCATGGTTGTCCATCACTTATAGCTACTATAACAACTACTTGAAATAAAGCTATTACATGATGAATAGACACGCAGGTCTTAACAAATTTAAAGACAACCATTAGGCTCCTGCCGGTTGCCATAATACAATAATGAACATCTCATACATCAAATATAATCATCATCACATCATGGCCATATCACATCACCAAACCCTGCAAAAACAAGTTAGACGCCTCTAATTTGGTTTGCATATTTTACGTGGTTTAGGGTTTTCGAGTAAGATCCAATCTACCTACGAACATGAACCACAACGGTGATACTAGTGTTGACAATAGAAAGTGCAAATTGGAATCTTCACTATGGTGGGAGAGACAGACACCCGCAAAGCCACTTATGCAATACAAGTTGCATGTCAAGCGTGGAGCAAGTCTCATGAGACGCGGTCATGTAAAGTTAGCCCGGGCCGCTTCATCCCACCATCCCGCAAGATGCAAAGTACACAAACTAAAGCAACAAAAACATCAACGCCCACAAAACCATTGTGTTCTACTCGTGCAACAGATCTATGCATAGACATGGCTCTGATACCACTGTTGGGGTTCGTTGCATAGAAAACAAAAATTTTCCTACCGCAAAGACGAATAAATCCAAGATCTAATCTATGGAACACCCAAGATCTAATCTACAAGATCTGAGCAATGAGATTGATGTGAGACTAACCCTCGAAGATTTCCAAAGCCTACGAGATTAGATCTCGTTGTTGGTGTAGACGATCGTCCCGGTGCTGCAATCCGGCAGCACTTCCGTACTCGGTCGCGCGTACGGTGTCGATGAAGCCCTTCCTCTCCCCGTTCCAGCGGGCAGCGGAGGTGTGGTAGATCTCCACGGAATCCCAGCAGCACGACGGCGTGGTGGTGGTGGTGGAGAAGATTGCTGCAGGGCTTCGCCTAAGCCTGCGCAAGATATGGAGGAGGAAGAGAGGGGGCGGCCAGGGTTTCTGGATTGGTGTGGTGGCCGGCCACCCCCTCCCCTCTTTATATAGGGGGAGGGTCGGCCTAGGGTTCCCCCTGGGCCCACCTATCCCTTGGCCGGCCAAGGGGGGAGACTTTTCTTCCCCCTCAAGCCTTCCCCTTATCTCTTCGTTTAAACACTTTATTTTAGAGATAGATCTTATCTCTAGATTTAAACCATTTAAATTAAGAGATAGATCTTATCTCTAAGGGGTAGGCCGGCCTGGGCCCACATGTCATAGTGGGCAGGCCCCACCATGCCATGTGGCGCCTACGTGGCCTCTCCCGGGGTGGTGGGCCCACTGGTGGCCCTCTAGAACCTTCTAGAAGCTCCGGTCAAAACACCGGACTTTTTCCGAACCCCGGAAAATGACTTCCCTTATATGAATCTTATTCTCCGGACCATTCTGTACCTCCTCGTGATGTCCTGGATCCCATCCGAGACTCCGAATAAAAACTTCGAACTCCATCTCATATTCCGAATCTACTTATGCGACATCGAACTTAAGCGCGTCACCCTACGGTTCGTGAACTATGTAGACATGGTCGAGACTCCTCTCCGAGCAATAACCAATAGCGGGATCTGGAGATCCATAATGGCTCCCACATATTCAATGATGACTTAGTGATCGATTGAACCATTTACATACGATGCCGATTCCCTTTGTCTCGCGATATTTTACTTGTCCGAGGTTCGATCATCGGTATCTCCATACCTTGTTCAATCTCGTTACCGACAAGTACTCTTTACTCGTATCGTGGTATGTCATCTCTTATGATCCAATCATATGCTTGCAAGCTAATCAGACGACATTCCACCGAGAGGGCCCAGTATATCTATCCGTCATCAGGATGGACAAATCCCACTATTGATCCATATGCCTCAACTCACACTTTCCGAATACTTAATCCCATCTTTATAACCACTCATTTACGTAATGGCGTTTGATGTAATCAAAGTACCCTTCCGGTGTAAGTGATTTACATGGTCTCATGGTCGAAGGACTTAGGCAACTATGTATCGAAATCTTATAGCAAATTAAACTTAATGACTTGATCTTATGCTACGCTCATTTGGGTGTGTGTCCATTATATCATTCACCTAATGACATAACCTTGTTATTAATAACATCCAATGTTCATGATCACGAAACCATGATCATCCATTAATCAACAAGCTAGTTATACAAGAGTCTTACTAGGGACTCCTTGTTGTTTACATAACACACATGTATCAATGTTTCGGTTAATACAATTATAGCATGGGATGTAAACATTTATCATGAACACTAAGATATAACAATAACTAATTTATTATTGCCTCTTGGGCATATCTCCAACCTGGCCACCACCATGGATTGTCACCTCTCACTTCTCACCTATCATAACCGTACATAAAGATAACAAGTGAGAAGTTAACCAAGCGTACTCCAAAATATACTCACACATATGTACGAATTATAGTATACTCGCGGGTCATTTATCTATCAGTCTATGTCCACCGAAATAAAAACCTTTCAACACGAGAGTCATGCGGAATGGTGAGGTGAACCTACTTCTCAAAGGATATTTCAAACGGTAGAACATGTGCAAACAATTTGGCAAAATTCGCTCAAAACTTCATACACAAAATTGACGATTTATGACTGACGAAACTCAAAACCGATTGCCAGTTGTGATTCATATCATCGACACGCATCTTTTTCATATACAACTTATTTTGATTCAGAATATGTTTGTATTGATTTAAAGAGAGGGTGTTTGGAGTAGTTTAAGGGAGAGTGAGTGTAACCCAGTCCACATGCAGAGGTTGCATCGATTGAGCGCGGAAGTGAAGATAACAGGTCATGCCGGTAGAAACGGCTTGGGCGTTCCTCTAGGGTCTTTTTCCAAGTTTAAGAACCGTGTGATGCAACAACACGGAGGAGCCCAGGTAACCAAACGGGCTGAAAATTGCTGGCCCGATGCGAGCCAAGGGGTCTCCACGCTACCAAAGATGCCCCATATGTCCCTGGAGCGTCTGATAGTTCCTATTGCGGTGGAGGTTCTGAACCTCCTTCCGTCCTTCGTCATCACTGGTGGCAGATGGTGGCGTGGGGGCCTGTTTGTCCACATCAAACAATAAAGGTAGTGGTCCTAGGGTTCCTCTCGCGTCAAGACAAAGATCTATCGGATGCTTGTCCTCCTTCATCTGCCCGGAGTGTCGAGTTCCGGAAGGTTCCACCAGGGAACTCCCTTGGGCAACTCATGCCTGGAGATTGCTGGATCGGATGGGATTCGGTCGTTCGTTTCCTTGTTTTTTTCCAACCATTTTGTTTCAGGAGGGTACACGTTTTTTTGGTTCTGTGGTGAAATCAGAGGTGGAGAATAGCATGGAAGCCGAGTTTTCAGGACTAGCGATTGTGCTTCGATGCTTTGCATCGATGGTGAACCTTCTTGATGTTTCGGGCTTCATAGAAGCGGCGTGCAAATGGAGGCGTCATCACCAGTTCTAACTTTCAGGGTGAAAATCCAAGTTCTAGCCTTAATTGGTTGAGCCTAGCAATGACCTTGTTGTAGGCATTTTTTTGAGAGCGGATTTTTTCTTCACGGTGAAAACCTAAGATCTTTGATCGGGCAACAACGACACTTGCGTCCTGTTACTTTCTTAGAAGCATCTATTTTGGAGAACTTGGTCTTCAAGTGTTCTTTTGGTGGTGTTTGTATTGCTATTGTAACGACCGGAACACTATAACGAGACGTTTTCTGTTTAGCTTCTTTTTTGGATGTGTGCATCCGTACTATCATTAGGGTATGGTGTTTTTGCATAGGCTAGGTATAATTGGTATCTTGACGATATTAATGTATTCCCTTTATTGAAAAAATAAGAAAAATAGATGAGCTTTCTTTCTATGACAAAAATACATGCAAAACATGGGGTTGAACCCATGAACCAAATGAGCTAATTCATCATTTGTCATCAGAGGACAATTTGTTTTTACTATATACTACTATAGAACAATAACATATCGATTATTTTTTCAAAATATTTTTGTATTCATCTAAATACCCCTGAATTAAAGTGGGCATGCCCCTGGCTACATATCGTTGCATCATAATATGTTTCGATACATCGCTACATGTTGTTGGATTACATAGGGACCTTTCGTAAAGATGGAAACCAAGATCTTGCGCTAAATAAAAAAGAGCACCTATTACAAGAGAGAATCAATTGAGTGTAGCAAGTGATGAAATGCTTCGGGTATTTGAAAATAAGTGAGACAATGAGCCTCTTCTTTTGTGGATAAAGAAGGGTGTGGTAACCCTAAGGAGCTTCCAAACCATGTCTTGTATGATGCCACCAAAGTTACCGACACTTCCTTCTTGAATATCGTTCGCCACTGTATTTAGTCCAATGTCATGACAATTCGCCTAAACGACATGAGTTGGAAAATTCGAGTGCCTCACGATAGTCAAAGTCTCCACGCTATCATGTCGATTACATTTGGATAAAACAATGAAAATTTAAAAACACCTTCAACGCTTGAACAAACGACACCAACCAAACCTAAAGCTGCATTCCTAGACACAATGACGTTGATGTTAATCTTTGTGAAGCCCTACGGGGTTTTGATCCATCCAGCGTGAGAAGGTTGGGTGTGTGGGGCTCTGTTTAACTTGAGAGGTCAAATCTTCAAGGTAGACCGTGACAAAGCAATGAGTTGACAAAGGGCTCTAAAGGTCTTCCTCATGGATGGTGTTCCTTTGCAGCGTATATTATTTTGTATTTGGTCCACCGCTGGTGGTGGTGCAAATATGCTAAGCCAAAGAAAAAGAAATATGCCATGGAACATCAAATGAAAAAGTGATCCGAAGAATTCCGAAATCGTTAGAAAAAGGCAGACCTTCGTGAATGGGAAAAACAAGTTCAGTTTAGTCTATATTTAATCTAAAACTTCAACACTTTTTTTAGGACAAAACTTTAACACTTGTGATGGATCGGAAGATGGAGTAGCGCCATTTTGCATTTTAGGCCCAATAGAGAACTGGACGAGCCCTTCGTTCAACGAAATCTGGCCCAGCAATTTATTACTGTGGTTGCTGCGACATGACAGTTTCCAAGAGGCGGACTCCCCTACCACACCGCCGCCGCCCCCGCCCCCGCCGCCGCCAACCCAGCCGTCGCGATGCTTCACTTCCCGAAACAACTCCTCTCGCTCCGCCTCCCAGCCTCACCAGTGATCCTTTCTCTCCGGCAGGCCCTCTTATCAACCGCGGCGGCCACCGACGCCCCGCCGGGCGCCTTCGCCGCCGTCGACTACCTCGTCACCACCTGCGGCCTCACGCCGGAGCAAGCCCTGAAGGCCGCCAGGTCCATCTCCCACTGCAAGTCCACCTCCAACGCCGACTCTGTCCTCGCCTTCCTCTCCGGCCCCGCCCTCCGCCTCTCCAAGGCTGACATCGCCCACATCGTCTCGCACGACCCGCGCATCCTCAACTGCAGCGTCGACAACACCCTCAAGGCCCGCATCGCCAGCCTACGCAGCTATGGCCTCGACGATGCGCAGGTCTGGACCTTCCTTCGCGTGACCACCTGCGTCTTCCGCACCTTCAGCATCCACGACAAGCTCGGCTTCTGGATCCCCTTCCTGGGGTCGCCGGAGAAGCTCCTCCGCGTCCTCAGGCACAACTACTACCTCCTCACCTCCGACCTCGACCGGGTGGTTGATGAGGACATCCCTACCTCACTACTACCTCCGTCATTATCAACTGAAGATGAACCTGCTGTGAAGCTCAAGTCCAATGAAGTCAGGATTGGACCAATGACACGAGCTCGTGCGAAGCTACTTAAACAACAGGTGAACTTGTTTCTAGACGATACTTTGATTGATGAGAACTTTATACTGCCTAAGTCCTATTACTTGTGTATCATCAGGTATCAAGAGGAGACGAGCATCGCACGAGGAGAGGAGCAGCTGGACGTGAAGATGGACGTGAAGCTGGACATGGAGCTGGACATGAAGATATCTCATGGACGCGCGAGGGAGGAGCGGGAGGCATGCGCGAGAGGAGACGAAGTCCAGGCCGGTCCAGACCGGTCAGGGGGCCCCAGCCGGCCGCCGTCCCGATCGACAACGCCGCCGGGAGCCAGCCCCCTCGTTGGACACCGGAAACCTCGCAGATTTCCGGTTGCCGACCATTGATGGACGGACCGGCCCCACAGCCCGGTCGACGGCCGGACCGGACAGTCCGAGTCTGTCTCGACCAGATCTATTCTGGTCGGTTATTTTCGTACTTTTTGGACCCGAGGTCGTCCCAGACGCCTATATAAGTCCCTGGGACGCCCCACAAGTTGCTTTAGACCACGTTTAAGATAAACCCTAGTTCTTAGTTGTTTGCTCTGCAAAACTATTGAATTCCCTACACCATATTGCTTGGATATTGTGTAGATCATGTTTAAGTCTTGTGTGATCTGTTGTTCCATTGGGAATTAGACGGTTGCAACTTACCGCTTCGTGGTCGGCGGCTACGTGCGCAAGTGTGTGGAGTTGCGAATATCTTGCAGGGTTGAGAGCTGTTGCATTGGCGACGGGGACCAATCGAGAGATCTCGTTGCGTCATACAAGTTATCATCCACTACATCGTCGTGTTCCTCCGCTGCTATCATCCCGTGATCATCATCACCACCGTTGCTTCTGAGAAGATCGGGCCACCCCTTATCATCTTGGTATCAGATTTCCAGTTTTCCTCGGTAAGCCATCCACAATCCACCCCATAGTTGAGTTGTGAGTGTTTCCTATACAGAAAAAGCCATAAAAAGTTAGGGTTAGGGTTTGCCATAGGATTGCACTAATTTCGAGTTTTAGTCGCTTTTCGTAGTTGTTTTTGCGTAACTTTATCTTTCTTCTAGTAGAATTGTTAGGGTTTGAGTTTTTTTATCATCTAGTTTATCATATTGTGTCAGTTTTGTTACTCCGAGTCCACATAGCGTACAGTGTGCTTGTTCCCAACCATAGACACAGCCTTTCGATACACGTGACTAGGAACTTCCCAGAAGAGACTAGTTTTACCGCTCGACAGGCTGCTCATTAGGGTTTTGGTGCTTTGCATATCTAGTTGGCCGTGTTATCAAGGAGTTGAGTCATAAAATCAAAAAAAAAAAAAAAAAATTGAAAAGAAGCAAAAAGAGCTACATCGCTGCGTGTGTTACAAAAGAAAAATACAAAAAGAAAAGTGACGTGCTAGTTGAATCAAGTGAAAGGCCTAAGTTTTCTGCACCTGTAGTTGAGCAATCTTGTGCCTGTCTCATTGAGCTTTGCTAGCGTCTCTCTAGTGCTTTGCAACCTTTCCTCCATATAGTTGCATTGCCCCATTATATCGCCTTGTGTGAGTATCTTTGGTTGTCTACGGTCAGCGCTAGAACTTGTTATTGGTGCAAATAGGTAGCCTACCTACAACCCCACATATACTGCTTTGTCGTGTGATTGTTCTTATACCCTTGATATTCGCTTCGCTACATCCGTGCACTAGTTGTTACTACAAGTGGTAAGCAATACTAATTTACTTTGGAACGGTAAGATTTCCTTTTCTTATCAGTTTTGAGTGAGTTGTGAGAGTACCACCATATATTTTTGATTTAGTGCACTAACCTACTAATCATGTCTGCTAGTGATCATAAGATTGTTAACCAGGAGAACAAGGATTCTGCAGATATTATTAAGCTGGAGGGAGTTTGAGGCTCTTCGTAATGAGATGCGACGTGAATTCCGCTCGGGATGATGAGCTTAAGGGGACAGTTGACGAGATCAAGCAAACGCTGGATGCTACTAATGCAACTGTCACCGGATTGGCTGATCAAGTGACGTATATACAGCGCAATATTGCAGACATGCTCATCGCTATTGAGAACTTGACTGCACAACAACAACAACAAGACGATGATGAAGATCCTGAGCTTGAAGATGATGCACACAATGCTCGTGGTGCACCTCGTGGTCATCGTCCTCGTGGTTGGGTTCCACTTGGCCGCAATGGTCGTGGACAGGATGAAGAAGATGGATTGGGTAAGCCCAAGTTTTCCATACCCAAGTTTGAAGGAGGAGCTGATGTGGAAGAATACCTCACTTGGGAGCTCAAGATTGAGAAGTTGTGGAGCTTACATCCTAACTACTCTGAAGATAAGAAGATCAAGCTTGCTTCTTCTAAATTTGATGGTTATGCATTGCGTTGGTGGGATTCTTTGGTTCGTAACCGCGACGAAGATGGTGCACAACCTATCCGTACATGGCGTGCAATGAAGGAGGTTATGACTTCTCGTTTTGTGCCTACAAATTACATGCGGAATATATTTGATAAGCTAACACTATTGAGGCAAGGTGTGAAGACTGTTGATGAGTACTACATGGAGATGGAGATGCTTATGCAGCGTGGTCGTGTCCGTGAGTCTCTAGAGATGACAATGCAGCGTTTTCTCAATGGATTGAAGTATGATGTTAAAGGCATTGTTCGTCATTACACCTACACCAATATGAATCAATTGTTACATCATGCAAGAGAAGCTGAATCACAGTTGGCTGAAGAAGCAAAGGTTAAGGGACGTGCTACGGGAGCTGGGCGTTTTACACCCCGCGCGCCCTCTACGCGCCGGCGCCTTCGACGCGCTCCGTTCCTTACTCTACTCCGCCTAGCAAACCAGTCTCCAATGTATCTAATGCAAAGAAGTCTGAATCTGCTGCAAGTACGAGTGGTTCTGGTGTGTCTACAACGCGCAACCGCGATATGCTTTGCCATACATGTGGTGGCAAGGGTCACTTCAAGAGAGATTGTCCTAACCGCAAAGTCATGTTTATCAATGAGGACAATGAGTATGAGACTGGAGATGATGTTGATCCAAATGCTCCAGACAATGATGACTATGACACTGATGGTGAAGATGCATATCCTTCTGATGCTCGCACCATTGTTGTGTCGCAGCGTGCTCTTAATGTGTTGCCTAGTGCATCTACTCAGCGCTGCAATTTGTTCCAAACCAAAGCTTTAGTTGGTCCTGACAAGGCTTGCAAGGTCATTATTGATGGCGGGAGTTGCCGCAATTTAGCAAGCAAGGAGTTATGTACCAAGCTGAAGTTAAAGTATCTACCGCACCCGCATCCATATTATATTCAGTGGTTGAGCGACAATGGTGAGATGAAGGTAAACCACATGGTGTGTGTTGAGTTTGAGATTGGACCGTATAAGGATTGCATTGACTTTGATGTGGTTCCTATGACGGTTTGTCACCTTTTATTGGGTCGGCCTTGGCTCTATGACCGTTTGTGCAACACAATGGCCGTGCCAATACATATCACTTGGAGTACAAGGGCAAGAAAATTAACTTCCAGCCTATGTCACCACAACAAATTGTCAATGAGTCTCGTCAGAAGATTGAAGTGAATTTGGAGGATGCACCTCTAGATAGGCAAGAGAATTGTAATGTCGTGAGTGATATAACGAAAAGTGAGAGAGTGAATTCCTTAGTCTCATTAGCCACCAAAGAAGACATGAGAGAATTTAGTGAGGATCCTACGGCCATGCCTCTTGTGCTTTTGTACAGGGGTACGGTTTTGGTTTCTAACGACATGACCCCTCTTCCTCTTGGTGTTTCTAATGTTTTGCGGGAATTCGGCGACGTGTTTCCGGAGGAGGTACCCGCAGGACTACCACCATTGCGAGGTATTGAGCATCAAATTGACTTGATTCCGGAGCATCGCTGCCCAATAGGGCGCCATATCGCACTAATCCCGAAGAGACGAAGGAGATACAGAAGCAAGTACAAGCGCTACTCGACAAAGGTTATATCCGAATAAGCCTTAGTCCTTGTGTTGTTCCTGTTATTCTAGTTCCTAAGAAAGATGGTACTTGGCGTATGTGCGTAGATTGTAGAGCTATAAACAACATTACTATTCGATATCGTCATCCTATTCCCGTTTAGAGGATATGCTAGATGAATTGAGTGGTGCTGCTGTGTTCTCTAAAATTGATTTGCGTAGTGGTTATCATCAAATTAGGATGAAAGAAGGGGATGAGTGAAAACAGCCTTTAAAACAAAATTTGGTTTATATGAGTGGTTAGTAATGCCTTTTGGTTTAACTAATGCACCTAGCACTTTCATGAGACTGATGAACCATGTTTTGCGTGAATTTATTGGCAAATTTGTGGTTGTGTACTTTGATGACATATTAATCTACAGCCGCAATGAATCTGATCATACTATACATATTCGACATGTTTTGCAAGTGTTGCGTGATAATCAACTCTATGGTAATCTTGAGAAGTGCACATTTTGCAAAGATAAGGTCATATTTCTGGGTTATGTTGTCTCTAAGCATGGAGTAGAAGTAGATGTGTCTAAAATTGAAGCTATTCAAAATTGGCCTACTCCCATGAATGTGAGTCAAGTAAGAAGTTTCCATGGTCTAGCTGGGTTTTATCGCAGATTTGTGCCCAACTTTAGTACTATTGTTGCACCTTTGAATGATTTGACTAAAAAGGGTGTTGTTTTTTAGTGGGGCGCAGCTCAAGATCATGCTTTTGATGAACTTAAGAGATTGTTAACTTCTGCACCGTTGCTTGCACTTCCTGATTTCAATAAGCAATTTGAGATTGAATGTGATGCTAGTGGTATTGGAATTGGTGGTGTGTTGATGCAAGAGGGTCGCCCAATTGCATATTTTTCTGAGAAACTTTCTGGTGCTAAGTTAAACTATCCTATATATGATAAAGAATTGTATGCTTTAATTCGAGTTCTTGAGGTTTGGCAACATTACTTGTGGCCAAAAGAATTTATCATACATTCTGATCATGAAGCTTTGAAATACCTGAAAGCCCAATCTACTTTGCATAAGCGTCTAGCTAAGTGGGTTGAGTTTATTGAGTCTTTTCCATACATTATTAAGCATAAGAAGGGAAAAGATAATATTGTTGCTGATGCTCTATCTAGGAAGAATATGCTATTAACTCAACTTGATGTTAAAATTCCTGGTTTAGAGATTCTATGTGATTTGTATGCTACTGATCATGATTTTGCTGAACCATATCGCTTATGTGCTCTTGGTAAAGCATGGGAAAAATATCACATACATGATGGGTTCTTGTTTAGGGCTAACAAACTATGTGTTCCAGAATCGTCTGTGCGTTTGCTCTTATTGCAGGAATCACATGCTGGAGGTTTGATGGGTCACTTTGGGCGTGAGAAGACGCTACTCATGCTAGCTGACCATTTTTATTGGCCAAAGATGAGGCGGGACGTGGATAGATATGTGAGGAGGTGTATTACTTGCAACAAGTCCAAGTCCAAGCTGAAGCCTCACGGTTTGTATACTCCTTTACCGGCACCTACTACACCATGGGAGGATATTAGTATGGATTTTGTGTTGGGTTTGCCGCGTACTAAGAGAGGCCATGATTCTATATTTGTGGTAGTGGATAGATTCTCTAAGATGTCCCACTTTATTGCATGCCACAAGAGCGACGATGCGTCGCATATTGCTAACCTGTTTTTCAGGGAGATTGTACGTCTACATGGAGTCCCGAAGACTATTGTTTCGATCGTGACGTGAAGTTTATGAGCTACTTACGGAAGACGCTTTGGAGAAAGCTGGGGACGAAGCTGCTTGTTCAGCACTACTTGTCATCCCCAAACTGATGGTCAAACCGAAGTGGTGAATAGAACATTGTCACAACTGTTGAGATCCATGATCAAGAAGAACCTGAAGGAGTGGGAAGAGTGTTTGCCGCATGTGAAGTTTGCTTACAACAGGGCGGTGCATTCTACCACGGAGCTATGTCCTTTTGAGGTGGTGTATGGTTTCAAACCCATTACTCCACTTGACTTGTTGCCTTTGCCCATACATGAGAGAGTTCATATGGAGGCATCAAAGAGGGCAGATTATGTGAAGAAGATTCATGAGAAGACTAAAGAGTTGATTGAGAAGAAAGGCAAGAGCAATGCTGCAAGGATGAATAAGAAGCGCAAAGAGATGTTGTTCAAGCCTGGTGATTTGGTCTGGGTACATTTTCGCAAGGATAGGTTCCCGAAGCGAGGAAGTCTAAGTTGAAGCCTCGTGGTGATGGTCCTTACAAAGTGCTTGCCAAGATCAATGATAATGCATACTCGATAGATCTTCCAGAGGATGAGTTTGGTGTCAGTAATTCTTTCAATGTTGCTGATTTGACACCATATGACGGAGAAGACCTTGGAGCGTCGGGGTCGACGCCTTTTGAAGGGGGGAGATGATGAGGACATCCCTACCTCACTACTACCTCCGTCATTATCAACTGAAGATGAACCTGCTGTGAAGCTCAAGTCCAATGAAGTCAGGATTGGACCAATGACACGAGCTCGTGCGAAGCTACTTAAACAACAGGTGAACTTGTTTCTAAACGATACTTTGATTGATGAGAAATTTATACTGCCTAAGTCCTATTACTTGTGTATCATCAGGTATCAAGAGGAGACGAGCATCGCACGAGGAGGAGAGGAGCAGCTGAACGTGAAGATGGACGTGAAGCTGGACATGGAGCTGGACATGAAGATATCTCATGAACGCGCGACGGAGGAGCGGGAGGCATGCACGAGAGGAGACGAAGAAATCCAGGCCGGTCCAGCACCCGGCCAGACCGGCCGCCAACCGGCCGCCAACCGGAGGAAGCCCCTCGTACCGGACGAAAACCGGAAACCTCGCAGATTTCCGGTTGCCGACCGGTTGACCGGACCACAGACCGGACCGGCCGGTCCACAGCCCGGTCGACCGGATTCCAGACCGGACCGGTCAAGTCATCTCGACAGATCTATTCAGGTCGGTTATTTTCGTACTTTTTGGACTGAGGTCGTCCCAGACGCCTATATAAGTGTGGGACAAAGTTGCTTTAGACCACGTTTAAGATAAACCCTAGTTCTTAGTTGTTTGCTCTGCAAAACTATTAAATTCCCTACACCATATTGCTTGGATATTGTGTAGATCCTGTTTAAGTCTTGTGTGATCTGTTCCATTGGGAATTAGACGATTGCAACTTACCGCTTCGTGATCGGCGGCTACGTGCGCAAGTGTGTGGAGTTGCGAATATCTTGGGGTTGAGAGCTGTTGCATTGGCGACAGGGACCAATCGAGAGATCTCGTTGCGTCATACAAGTTATCATCCACTACATCGTCGTGTTCCTCCGCTGCTATCATCCCGTGATCATCATCACCAACCGTTGCTTACTGAGAAGATCGGACCACCCCTTATCAGTGGTCAAGCCCAACATCGCGATGCTACGGGAGAGCGGGATAAGCCCTGCCGACATCGGCAGGATGTGCGTGCCCAACTCGAGGCTGCTCACCTGCAACCCGGACACCGTCAAGTCCATCCTCGAGCGCGCCGACAAGCTCGGGGTACCGCGCGACTCGCCCATGTTCAGGCAGGCGGTGGCCACCACCACGGGCCTCGGCGCCGAGACGATGGCGGCCAAGCTCAAGCTCTTCAGGGAGACGCTCGGGTGCTCCGCGGCCGAGGTGGCCAGCCTGGTCAGGAGGAACCCCGTGCTGCTGAGGGTCTCCGGTGAGAAGCTTCGCCGCGTGATGGAGTTCCTCACCAAGGTGGTCCGCGTCGACACGGCCTACATCCTTGCCCGGCCCTCCATCGTCATGTACAGCCTCGAGACCAGGCTGGCGCCTCGGTATTCCGTGATGAAGGCGCTCCAGGAGAAACATCTGATCCGGAAAGATCACAGCTTCTACTCGATGGTAACGCCTAGCGACGAGACGTTTCGGCGCAGGCATACACATCCCCATAAGGATGTTCTTCCGGGCCTTGATGATGCCTACATGGCTGCTTGCAGAGGGAAAACTGCTCACTGAAGTCGGGCTATGAAGGATCCTAGGTACCCTTGGATTTTCCCAGGTTATGAATCTTCGCAAACCACCGGCTAAAATGGCAGCAACATTTCATTCTTACCGGCCGCATACGGGTGGTACTCCTAACGTGTACTACTCTTTAACTCACTATGCTAGCATCTGAATTCTGCTTAAAACTCACCGTGCCACAGTACGTACTTCTGATACCTGGAGCTTGAGGCTACCATTTATCCAGCTAGGTTTGATTCTGAAATGAAAGTTACCATGTTACAACCTACTACTCTTGTAGAAGTAGAAGTTTACAGAAATGGGCAATGTAGCTTTTTTATTTGTTTTGGATTTGTGTGGGCTTTCATCATGTTTTAGGTGCATAACGTCTTGGATACTAAAGTTGTGCAAATTAATTTTGGCTCATTGTTTTTTTGCACTTGAACATGAAAACCTCAATTTTAAGCTACATGTTTTTTTTTTATATTTACCTTCGCATAATTATGCATCGCTGCATGGCTAAGGGTGCTATATCCAGCAGCACATAAATCTCAACCTTTTCCATGGTCAGCCCTTTCGTTCTCTGAACCATGAAATTGTATGTCAGCATTTTTTTAGCTAGCTCAGTTATAATTGACAAATGTAATTATTTTATGTGTATGAGTGCAGCGTTACCTGTAACTGTATGCTGGAATGGAACAGAAGATCCACTAATTCCGGTTTTGGCAACTAATGTGAGTGTTGAATTTGTACATTCTGTTAAGTCGCTATGTTTTGAGTTTCGACTTGGGATTGTTTGGGCTTATTTGAAACTCGGCTGCCTGAGAGTTGACACACACTCACTGTGTCGGTGCTTATGGTGTGAGCTGAAGCTTCTGATATCTGGTATGGTCAGCCGATATGTCTTTGCTTTGCCAGTACTTTACTGTGGGGTGTGCTCACACATTTGAGATGATTGATGCTCTGGGGAAATCTATCCTGGGGAGCGCTTCGCCCATGGACATCCCCCGGCAGTTTGTCATACATGTTCTGAAGGCGAAGGGGTTGGTAAAGATAGACTACGACTTGTACAACGTATTTACCTTAGCCCACGAGAAATTTGTAAAGAGGTCTCCTGGGCTTGCAGATGAACTTCTCCGGGTTCAATTGTGACTTGTGAGAGGTTAAAGTATTAACATCTGACATGTCGAAACGTCTGAATGATGCATTTTTTGTGGTTTATTTTTCTTTTCCTAGTTTATGGACCTGCTTTGTTAGACTCGCGTAAAGAAATATATTTCGCCCTTTCTTGGTGTTGTGCTACTAACTTATTTGATAGTTGATGAATCTATGTATGTTGTATGTTATGAGTTACATTGTTACATATGTCAAACACATGTACCATGCTCCAGAAATATAACATGTTGGATACTGGAGTTGTGCAAAATAATTTCGGCTCATTGTTTTGTGCACTTGAACATAAATACATATGTACCATGCAGGTTATATATTCATCTTCGCATAATTATGCATGGCTGCATGGCTGAGGGTGCTATATCCAGCAATACATAAACCTCAACCATTTCCATGGTCATCCATTTCATTCTCTTGAACCATGAAATTGTATGTGAGCATTTTTTATTCAGCTAGATCAGTTAGAATTGACAAATGTAATTATTGTATGTCTATGAGTGCTGCGTTACCTGGAATTTTAACAAAAAATCCACTAATTATGGTTTTCGCAACTAATGTGGGTATTGAATTTGATACTTTTTGTTAAGCTGCTATGTATTGAGTTTCGAATTGTGATTGTATAGGCTTATCTGAAACACACATTTGCTGTGTCGGTGTTGATGGTGTGAGCTGAAGCTCCTCAGTCAGTCTATAATTGTTTCTGTCTTTGCTTTGCCCGTACTTTACTGTGGGGTGTGCTCTCACATTTGAGATGATTGTTGCTCTGGAGAAGTCTGTCCTGGGGGACGCGCTTCGCCCATGGACATAAAGTTACCATGTTACAACCTACTACTCTTGTAGAAGTAGAAGTTTACAGAAATGGGCAATGTAGCTTGTTTTTTTTGTTTTTTTGTTTGTTTTGGATTTGTGTGGGCTTTCATCATGTTTTAAGTGCATAACGTCTTGGATACTAAAGTTGTGCAAATTAATTTTGGCTCATTGTTTTTTTGCACTTGAACATGAAAATCTCAATTTTAAGCTACATGTTTTTTTATATTTACCTTCGCATAATTATGCATCGCTGCATGGCTAAGGGTGCTATATCCAGCAGTACATAAATCTCAACCTTTTCCATGGTCAGCCCTTTCGTTCTCTGAACCATGAAATTGTATGTCAGCATTTTTTTAGCTAGCTCAGTTATAATTGACAAATGTAATTATTTTATGTGTATGAGAGCAGCGTTACCTGTAACTGTATGTTGGAATGGAACAGAAGATCCACTAATTCCGGTTTTGGCAACTAATGTGAGTGTTGAATTTGTACATTCTGTTAAGTCGCTATGTTTTGAGTTTCGACCTGGGATTGTTTGGGCTTATTTGAAACTCGGCTGCCTGAGAGTTGACACACACTCACTGTGTCGGTGCTTATGGTGTGAGCTGAAGCTTCTGATATCTGGTATGGTCAGCTGATATGTCTTTGCTTTGCCAGTACTTTACTGTGGGGTGTGCTCACATATTTGAGATGATTGATGCTCTGGAGAAATCTGTCCTGGGGAGCGCTTCGCCCATGGATATCCCACGGCAGTTTGTAATACATGTTCTGAAGGCGAAGGGGTTGGTAAAGATAGACTGCGACTTGTACACCGTATTTACCTTAGCCCACGAGAAATTTGTAAAGAGGTCTCCTGGGCTTGCAGATGAGCTTCTCCAGGTTCAGTTGTGACTTGTGAGAGGTTAAAGTATTAACATCTGTCATGTCGTCAGTTCAGGGTGGAATCTAGTGATTTGATTACCCATGTTATTTCTGAAACGTCTGAATGATGCATTTTTTGTGGTTTCTTTTTCTTTTCCTAGTTTATGGACCTGCTTTGTTAGACTCGCGTAAAGAAATATATTTCGCCCTTTCTTGTTGTTGTGCTACTAACTTATTTGATACTTGATGAATCTATGTATGTTGTATGTTATGAGTTACATTGTTACATACGTCAAACACATGTACCATGCTCCAGAAATATAACATGTTGGATACTGGAGTTGTGCAAAATAATTTCGGCTCATTGTTTTGTGCACTTGAACATAAATACATATGTACCATGCAGGTTTTATATTCATCTTCGCATAATTATGCATGGCTGCATGGCTGAGGGTGCTATATCCAGCAATACATAAACCTCAACCTTTTCCATGGTCATCCATTTCGTTCTCTTGAACCATGAAATTGTATGTGAGCATTTTTTATTTAGCTAGATCAGTTAGAATTGACAAATGTAATTATTGTATGTCTATGAGTGCTGTGTTACCTGGAATTTTAACAGAAAATCCACTAATTATGGTTTTCGCAACTAATGTGGGTATTGAATTTAATACATTTTGTTAAGCTGGTATGTATTGAGTTTCGAATTGTGACTGTATAGGCTTATCTGAAACACACATTCGCTGTGTCGGTGTTGATGGTGTGAGCTGAAGCTCCTCAGTCAGTCTATAATTGTTTCTGTCTTTGCTTTGCCCGTACTTTACTGTGGGGTGTGCTCTCACATTTGAGATGATTGTTGCTCTGGAGAAGTCTGTCCTGGGGGATGCGCTTCGCCCATGGACATCCCATGGCATTTTGTCATACATGTTCTGAAGGTGAAAGGATTGGTAAAGAGAGACATCGACTTGTACATTGTATTTACATTTACCCACGAGAAATTTGTGAAGAGGTCTTCTGGGCTTGCAGACGCTTGTGTTACTGAAGTTGCGCCACTCTATGAATGATTCTGCTTCTAGGCTACCATTTATCTATCTAGTTTTCGATGATCAAATATAAGTTACCATGCTACAACTATTATAGAAGTTTACAGGGACAAGTAATTTGTTTTGGAATTGTATAAGCTTTCATCATGTCCTAAGTGCATAATGTGTTGGATCTTACAGTTACAAAATATTGTTGACTCATTTTTTTTGGCACTGGAACATGAAAACACTCAATTTTAAGCTACAGGTTTGTATATTTTCACCTAATAACCTTCACATATTTGCATCTCGTCATGGGTGAGGGTGCGCTATCCAGCAATACATAAATCACAACCTTTTCTGTGGTCAGCCTTTTCATTCTCTGAACCATGAATTTGTCTGTGAGCATTTTCTTTAGCTAGATCAGTTAGAATTGACTAATGTAATTATTGTATGTGTATGACCGCTGCAGTACCTGTTACTGTATATTGAAATGAAACAAATCATCCACTAATTACGGTTTTGGCAACTGACGTGAGTGTGAATTTGTATATTCTGTTAAGTTGCTATGTCTTGAGTTTTCAACTTGTGATTGTTTCGGCTCATTTGAAACTCAGGCTACCTGAGAGTGGTGTGAGCTGAAGCTCCTCATAGCTGGTATCATCACTGTATAATTGTTTCTGTCTTTGCTTTGCCACTACTTTACTGTGGGGTGTGCTCACACATTCTTTTTTTTTTTTTGAAACGAGGGCAAAAGCTTTGCCCATTCATTGATTAAGCAAGGAGTTTACAAGAAAGTAAAAGTTTTAGACATAATACAAGTTTACTCTCGCGGCATCAAATTACACAAATTTTTAGCACCCGCTAAAACCCAAAGCGTAGCTTCTTTTTTAATTCTC
Organism: Lolium multiflorum; assembly: GCA_030979885.1. NCBI lineage: Eukaryota > Viridiplantae > Streptophyta > Magnoliopsida > Poales > Poaceae > Lolium > Lolium multiflorum. The sequence goes on along the minus strand of JAUUTY010001054.1, from coordinate 18,647 downwards.
TCGAAGATGACTTGCGAAGGGGCGTGCTTGTTCTTGAAAACTCTATCGTTTCGCTCATTCCAAACCTCCCAAATAATGAGCATGGCAAGAGACGCCATACCCTTACGGTTATGCCCCGTAGATATCATGGTCCACCATTCCGGGAAGGAGAAACCCGCATTGGCATGAGTAGCCGGAATGTCGAACCCATCTTTGGCCTTGTCCCAAAGACGCAAGGTGAAGCGGCAATGGACTAGAAGGTGATCGACCGACTCCGTGCATTGTTTGCATAAAGGACAAACCCCACAGTTTGGCCACCCCCGTTTTGCCAAGCGGTCGGCTGTGCAAATTCTATTTTGGAAAGCAAGCCAGGTAAACAACTTAATCTTTGGGGGTGCCCACATCTTCCACATGGACTTGTAGGCTTGAGACGGTGGAACCCAGAAATTGCAAGTCGTAGGCGGATTTCGTGGAATAGTGCCCACTCTCGGTTAGTTTCCAAGAGATGTCATCCTCAATGTTGTCATTGAGGCGGAAATTTTGTATGAGACCCCAAAGTTCCACCAATTGGGATAGATGCTCGAAAGAGAAGCCATCCCCCAAACCCACTTTGTGAACCCAAGCATTGTTGCACCCTTTGAATATTCCCGAGGAACCATCACTTTGCTGCACCCTTTGAATATTCCCGAGGAACCATCACTTTGTTGAATTAATTCAATACATGAGCAGGTGTACCGTGCTTTCAAGTATACACTCACTATACAAATGCAAATCATAAAGGAATGAGCAGAGCAGCTCCATGTCATCTAAATAAAAACAAGAAAGTATAAAGAGCAGCAAAGTTTATGACTCGCATATGATTCCAGTAACAAGAAAACAAAAACATAGTAATGAGATATTATACATTACAACCAATATTGGTTGCTTCCATATGCAAAAGTTCAGTTTCTAGGTTTGTCTGAAAGGTAATATCAAAAGACCTTTGCCCTTGTTTGGCTCAAGAAATATTCCAGGAGGAAAATTAAAAGAAGTTGCTTTTGCAATCAGGATCAGGACTAAGAAGAGAGAATCGTGCGGCAAGCATGATCAGCCATATACAAATCCAGATGATACATGAATCATGCATGTAGTCAAAAAAGGACTAAGAAGAGAAAATGGATAATCCAAGAAGTGCTTACTCTCCTCCCTCACTTGAATTAGCCACTGATCCTAGCTTGTTGCATGCCTCTATACATCAACGTCACTATTTAGAAAAATAGCTTATGAATTCAGCAGTCCTGTCCATTTTCTAAACCATCCGTTCAGCAACATCACACCATCTTTGTACTGCACTGACTATCAACAGCTACAGTATGCACCATGTAGCTGTACCTGTACATATGCAATGAATATTAGAAGTGAAATTTGGCAAATGGTTGGAGACCAAATAAATTAAGAATGAAACAGAGGAAAAGCAGACATGTGTATAGCTTTTCTATGTAAGAACGGAACGAATTAGGCAAGAGATCGGAAAACTCACAAATGCCCATTTCATAGACTATGGTCACTTTTCTGAATAAGGAATAAAATGGATTCATGGCACTGTTAGATTCAAGGAGGCATGTATATCAGTATATGAACCTTTTATGAGATAGATGGCTGCAAATTAGGACCTGAAATTAGACCACACACGATTGTTGTTTTCAGGAAATGAACGTGTTTTTCAGTACTGCAAATTATCTTACACTTGACTGGTAGCAAACTATTACGTAACTTTTCCATTAATTTCAGGGAAACACATGTATTGGAGTAGTATGTCTTCTTGTCTAGGTAGCAGAACCAGAACCCAGGAAACCATCAGGTCACACCAGCATTACTGATGTTTAAGATCCGGTTTTTATAATTCTGTTTTGTCACGCTAATTACAAATGACTAAAGTTTTTTTTACCAAATAGTGTTATATGAAACAACTAGGAAATTGAAATGACCATTTGGTGACATCACTGAACTGGCAGAAGGATCTTGTAGAAGGACCAATAATCACAAGAATCAGAGACATCTAGTTTAGCATAGTAGAACCAAGATTAACCTGATAGTTTTAAACCATTCCTTTACTTTCAGCCCCTAATCTTTACAGCTAGACTATTTATACCAGAGACTTTGAATCTCCATGATTCCAGTTAGCATCATGGCTACAATTATTTTTTCTGCAGGCAAACCGCTGGGCGTTAGACATCCACGGCATAATTGCCATCCCAGAGATAGGGCAATACCTGCTGTTCTGGCAAGCGCTCTAGCACACCACTCTCACCGCCAAGCCGGACCGCCTGCACTGGAAGTGGAAAGCAAGCGGCATCTACACCGCCCAATCCGCGTACCTGGCAACCTTCCATGGCTCCGTCACCTGGTGCGGATGGAAGCTCACCTGGCAGGGCTGGATGCCGCTGCGCGTACGCTTTTTTCACTGGCTGGCCAATCTTGACCACTGCTGGACAGCTGATCGCCTTGCTCGCCGTACTGATGACAGAAGTGTTTTTTCAGCACAGGATTGTTTCTCCTAGGCATACTGATCTTTCAAACCAAAACTTCAAAATGTATAATGACCTACTCCAACCATTTAATAACTGAAATTTAATTCCACGTGTAAGTCAAGAAAATAGTTTAAGTTCATGATAGATCAAGTAATTGTAGCTGCCTGACGAATTTTTTCACCAAGAGTCCCAAATGTATTAAAAAAATTAAAACATGGCAACTGAATTAGCTAGATGAGAGACACACTTGCTCTCACAATTGCAGTATAACTCATATTTAGTTCTTAATTAAAAAAATATGCCAAGTCAATTTAAAATAAGGCACCATCATGTTCAACTGTGCAGCAGTTATCACTGCACTAACAAGTTTCTAAATATATCTCAAATGAAGAGCAAGTTTAGTTTGAGACATGTTTACTAACACAAGGAAGATGGGACTGCACCATTTTGCATAATAAAGATTATATGACACTGGAACATTTGTGCGGAATCTTTGGATAGTTTAGGCCATTGCAAATATATTACACCTGCTGTCAGTAAAACTGACCTGCAATACTATATACATAACAGGTCTTCGAACCAAAATGAGCCCCAGCCCCCTATTTGCACAATTGATTTGTTGGTCTGCCTTTAAAAAAGTAACTGCCACTACACTTATGGTGTACAGTGCAGGTAAGTCGATGAACTTTACCTTTAGATTTATGCAAATTAGTATTTAGCCCATAGATACATGACTACTAGCTGCTTCTTTCTTCAGACCCTTTTTCATTATAACCTTCCTTGACTCGTCCGATACAGACCACTGCCTAGCAGCAGCGTGAAAATTTGAGATCAACACAAGGTTTCGAGTATTCTGCGGATCAACTTCCAGAAGATGCCCAGCTACCTTGTTGCCTCTCACCACATCTATGTTGGATATACATGCATTCAGCATAGCCACACAGATAGCACCAGAAAGCTCTGTTCGGTCCGCACGCAAACTACAGTAGAGATCCCATGCCTCATCAATCTGTCCTGCCCGGCCTAACATGTCAATGAAACAAGCGTAGTGCTCTGGTCCTGGATCAATCGCATACTTGGTTTTCATCAAGTGTAACTTGGCTCGGCCTTGGTCCACAAGGCCAGAGTGTCCACAAGCTGAGAGAACAGCCAGAAACGTAATGGCGTTTGGCGAGACAGCTTTCTCCATCCTCTCAAACAAATCCAAAGCCTCTCTGCCATGCCCGTGGCGACTATAGCCATCAATCATGCTGGACCAGGAAAGCACATTTCTGCCGATCATTCGATCGAACACCACGCGTGCAGCCACTGTCCGCCCACACTTTGCGTACATGTCGATGAGCGCGTTGCAGAGGATAGTCTCGGAATCGAACCCGCAACGGAGAGCCTTGCAGTGTACCTGCAGACCGTATGCCAAGTTTGCTGTGGCTGAGCAGGCTGAGAGAGCGCATGTCAGCGCGATTCTGTTGGGCTCGATTCCCCCCAGCATCAAGAAAGCTTCCAGGAAATGGCCGTTCTCCACGCAGCCTGAAAGAAAAGCGTTGCACAGCGCCGCATCCTCCATGTGGTGGATAAACAATCTGTTGGCGTCGTCGACGCAGCCGCAGCTCATGTAGAGATCGACAAGGGCTGTCTTCATGATGACATCATCGTGGCACGCGAGGAGTGTCAGCGCGTGGACCTGGCGGCCGGGGCGGATGGCGCGGGAGTAAGCGCAGGCCTTGAGCATGGTGCAGAGGGTGGCAGCCGTTGGCGCGAACCCGGCAGCTGCCATGCCGCGGAAGGCTTCGGCGGCGGCTGCTGGGCGCGAGTGACGGACTTGGCAGGCGATGAGCGCGTTCCAAGCAACGGCGTCTCGCGCGGGCATTTCGTCGAACAGGCGGGAGGCGGCGCCTGGGAGGCCGGCTTTTGCATAGGCTGTGAGCAGGGCCGTCGCCGGGATGGGGCTGGAGAGGGAAGAAGACTTGAGCAGCGTGGCGTGGATTGCGGAGGAGTGGGAAGGGTGGGAGGAGAGGCGGCGGAGCAGCGCGGAGAGCGGCGGCGGCGGCGCACGAGGCATTTGCTGGGGACTTTCTGGGGGCAAGTTGCTGTTACAGCATCTCTACCAGATTTGGCAATCCAAAGCCCCAAATCTGCGTATCCAGAACATCCAGCAGTAGTCATTGAAGGCTCGTGCGTTGTCCATGCGAATTGATTTAATTCAATTTTTTAGATAATGGGTCTGTAACTTAATTACTTCCCTCGTTATATTGGCAAATGCATGGTTTCGCGTGGACAGAAGGCACACATGTGACCATCGCGTCAATCAAAACCATGAAATACCAAAATGGTCCAGATAATGGTTGGATGGGACCACAGATGTCTCCTTAAATACGTTCAAGTAATTGAAGTGGTTCAGCTTGTATTTTGAGGTGCGAAGGCCTCAAAATTAGCTTCCCTGTGGCGCATGATGTGCATATAAAATCGGATGACTGAGGGAATTTTGACTCATGCAAATTGTGGCCAATGGAGTTGCTAGTAATCGTCCTCACCATCCCGATGCCGGGATGGCCTAGGCGATCATGCGAGGTTTGTAATGCATCAACATTCTGGAAATTACCTTGTAAGCAACATGTTCTACGGGCTTGATGTACGTATAGTACAGTCCGAACGACAGAGTAGGAATCTTTTCAAGTACTTGCTTGCCATATCCGTAATCTTTTGTGAAGAATAGATACTCCTCTTTGTTGTCTTCATGGGTTTCGATGTTAAAGCCATTCTTAGAGATATCTCGATAACTGATTAAGGTGCGTGAAGAACCGGGATACAACAAGGCATCCTCAATTATCACTTGTGTACCATTTGGGATGGTAAATATGGCACATTTCCGTATCGCGTCCGGCGATAGTTAAAATATCTCCATTCATCTTTTTCAGAGTCCGGAAATATTTTAACTCCCTCAGTATGGAGTTTGTGGTAGCACTGTTCACAAGGCATAATTCCTCTTCCATCGGATTGTCCCCGTAGAGAGCTGCATGTTCTTCCTTGTTCTTTCTCCCTTGTTCTTCTCAATCTCGAAATCGCCCAGGATTGAGAGCGTGCTGATAACGTGTTAGAGCAAAACGAGAATCGAATGAATGAATCAAGTGTTCTTTATTCATTGAGAGAGAATCCTTATATACAATGTCAACAGGCGCCATGAACAGGGGCGTCGTTTTACAGAGGCAGATCCTGGAGGCGACGCTCAAGGATCTAACTGCTATATGACGGTTCCACAAACGTAAGATTACAAGTGCGGGACCATACGGGGATTATCCCATAATTAACGGCTGTTAATTATTTCTAACAGTTAGCTCAACCACGATCCCAATAGAATGTAGTACACGATGGTGACAGGAAGTGAGATAAATATCCCAAAAATAACCCTGAAAACATCCAATAATCAGGTGGGCATTCACAGAAATAAGTGAATTATCTCAAAGCAAGAATATTCAGCAATGAAAAATACCCTGTGCTCATGATGTCGGCGTGGACCTTGTACTCTTCAGCGTACACAAACGAAGTCACGGCCAGGGGTAAAGCCGCCTGCATGCACGCATGTAAGTTGTATTAGATAAATATGAGATTGATTTCAGCATGCATTCTTTATTCCGTAAGCAAACATAGAGCTTCTGCTTAGTGTTGAATTTGTTTGCTCTCTGTTTCCAACGTCTATTCTCATGATTTGACAGCGCATGCAGCAAGCTCTTAGAGAGCGCGCGCTACTACCAGCAAAGCAGACTGAAAGCAAAAGATAAACGTTGCGTGCCAACATTATGATCCTAGCATAACAGATACACATCGGATGGTTAAGCCAAGCTGTAGCAGGAAGTAGCTTACTTTTCTTTTCTAATGGATCACTTGTAGATTACAAACATGATTATCATCCTTCACTATGCATTTTCTGTGTGATCCGCAACTGCAATGACTGTTATTGCTGGACATCTCTTTTAAGAGAGTTGCTGCCGATGTCAATAACTAAGAAAAGAGAATTTTTTGTGCTTACCTGTACAACGGCCATGTGCAGCATGGTGCCGTGCATGCCGACGACGAGGGAGGCGATCAACATCACCACCGGGCCTATGAGAAACTTGAGGAGCATCGACATTGAAGCGATGGTGTAGCCGCACGGAATGAACCGTGACTGTCGGGCAATGAACGTCCCTGAAACATGAAAGAGGGGATATCTAGCTAGATTAAGCAGCTGGTTAATTTCTGAAAACATCTCGCATTGGAAGTCAAGATTAATCTAATCGATCGAGTATAGACAGACCTGAAGAGAACATGCTGAGGCCAACAGCTGTGCTGTATATTGTGAAGAGGGAGTCGTCGATAACTTTTGGCATCTTGATTCCACACCTGCAAAATTGGAAATAGTGCATGACAAATGTTAATATGATTTATGTGTGCAATTTGAATATGCAGCCACGCACTGGATGTTGTGTGGAACATGAATGAAATGGACGTACTTGAAGGCAACCAGAGACCAGATGAGGCCAAGGATGCTGGCGTATGTATTTGGAATCCTCAGAATCTTCTTCACTGCCATCCACAAGACATGCTTCACCGACGGCGCCTTGGCGACGTCTCCAAAGGTACCTGCCTCCTTGTCCTTGCCGACTGACGTCGTATTCGTCTCGACAACGATGCTACCTTGCACCGGGGAAGCGACCGTGACATCCGTGGTCTCAATGATCACCACTCTCATGAGGTCTTTCTCTGGCGATGCAGGAGGGCTGATGATCTCCTTGGTCACCGTGGCGGCTGCGCGCATGGCCTCCATGTATTCGTAGAGGAAGATAATGACATTGTACCAGAAGCAGAACTGCATCACGACGATGGGCTTGAGGAGGGTGGTGGAGACCTCGCCGTACATGCCCCTGAGGAGCGGCACGCCCATGATGATGGTGTTGGGCAGCGAGGCGACGGAGAAGGCGGTGACCACCCACTCCAGCTGCAGCGAGGGAGCCGCCTTGGTCCCGTCATCGTCTCGGTGGCGGCGCGAGCGCGCCCACAGCATCCGGGCCACGAGGCCGAGCAGGATGGCCAGCTTCTGCAGTGTGTCGGCGGCGATGAGGCGGCCGCTCATGGCGTAGAGGTCGTTGGTGGAGACCATGTGGAAGATGAGCACGGGCACGGCGTAGAGCGCGACAAAGTGGTTGATCCCCGCGCACTGCTCGTCGGAGAAGGCCTTGAGCCACCTCACCGACGCGTACCCCAGGGCTGCCGCCGTGTAGAGCGGCGCCATGGCCTTGAGGACCTGGTACACGGCCGAGCCCGAGATCATAATGCCCTACAGCAATTGGTCTCTGCTGGTAATGGTGTGATACAGGCAGTATGAGAGTTCAAGTTTTCGGCACGCGGGACCTGATTGTATATATAGTTTTAGTTGCTAACCACGTATGCCACCACGTGGTCGATGCGTAGGACTCCCAGGAAGTGTGCGTCACACCATCTCCAATAGACTGCGCTATCCCGCACCCGCGCTATAAAAACCGCCAGTATGCAGCGTGCGGAGACGAAATCGGTCCTCCAGCAGGCCCGAGGTGGCGATGCAAAAATTTTGGTGCGCGTGACTTTTTGCACTATCCGGGGTGCCATACGTGACGCGTCGGCTGCAGCGCGCGACATCTATTCGGACGCGCGCGAATATACAACGGCTGGAAGTTCACCCCGCGCCCTCCTCCATTTCCCCACCAGCGCTGCCGCCGCACGATTCCATAGGCGCTAGTCGATTCCGCCGTTGGCCCTGCTCTAGCTCGCCGCCGTGTCGTAGATCCGCCTCGCCCTCGCCTCCGGCAGTTTCGGCCGCTCCGCCGCGCTATACTGAGCCGCCGCCGCCACCGACGGGCACAAGGCCGGCGCTTCCTCCTCGCCTCCCCCGGGCCTCCTCCTCTTTGTAGCGTCGCGCTCGAGCGGCGTCCATGTCGTTGTCGTCGAGCCTACTTTCAACATGGTGCATCCAAGATGCTCGCCGGTTTGCTCGCAAGGTATGCGCCTCCACCGGCCGCCATCATTTTGTCGATTTTTTTTTGCTACTAGCTAGTTGTAGTGAAGTCATTTCATATGTATATTTGTAGAGTTCATCGTACGATTCATCGGATGACGAGTACGACCTAGAGGAAGAAGAGAACATATCCATACTATTAGCATACCGCGCCGTCAAGAAGTCAAAAATAGGTGGATCGGTGTTCGGTAGACAGAAGTTGTGGAGAGAAGTTGACGCAGTCGTATTTCAACGAGAATCCGATATTTCCCAAAAGCTATTTTTGGTGGCGTTTTCGGATGAACATCGACTTGTTCAAGCATATCGCAACGGAGGTGACCAAGTATGATCGATTCTTTGAGCAACGGAGAAATGCCGCCGGAGAACTTGGTCATACCACATATCAGAAGGTGACCGTCGCCTTGCGTATGCTGGCATACGGTATACCGGCGGATCTAGTTGATGACCATTTGGCCATGGGAGAGAGCACTTCTATCTATGTGTGAAGCGCTTTGCCATGGAAATTGCGAATGTTTTCGGATCCACATACTTGAGAGCCCCCAATGCTCAAGACACGGCAAGACTTTTGGAGTTCAACGCCGATCGGGGATTTCCAGGTATGCTTGGCTCAATTGCTTGTATGCATTGGAGTTGGAAGAATTATCCAGCAGTATGGCATGGTCAATTCAAAGGGTACAAGAAGGATGCCACTATAGTCCTTGAAGCGGTCGCCAATCATGAGACTTGGATATGGCATGCATTTTTTGGAATGCCCGGGTTTTGCAATGACATCAATGTTCTTCAACGGGCACCAGTAATGACAAGACTTGCAATGCGGGAAGGTTCATTGGTGGAGTTTGAACCAAATGGCCACAAGTACAACTATGGCTACTTCCTCGCCAACGGCATATATCCAAGGTGGCAAACATTTGTGAAGCCGGTTATTCAACCACGAGGTAACAAACAAACCTAATTTCACAATGCACAAGAGATAGCTAGAAAAGATGTAGAGAGAGCATTTGGGATTTTGCAAGCCCAATTTGCCATTGTGAGGGGGGCGGCTAGATTTTGGGCCCAGAAGTGCCTTTGGTATATCATGACCGCTTGTGTCATCATCTATAACATGATTATAGAGGATGATTATGGAAAAAAGGTGGATCCTACCCACTACAAGTTGATGGGGTTTTCCGTGCAAGTGAGAAGGTCTGCACATAGGATTGCCCGGTTCATTGCCTCATACCATACCATTCGCTCCAACGAAACACATGATGAGTTCCAAAAGGATCTCATGGAAGAATGGTGGAATTGGCATCGACAACAATAGTTGCATACTTGTTGTATTGTTTGAAAACTATATGTTGTATTGTTTCAAAATTATGTTGTATTGTTGTATGTTGATCCGTAAAATTGTTGTATTTGTTGTGGACAATTTAATGTACTTGTTGTATTCTTGTGCTGTAATAATAAATAGTACATTTATTTGTGAATTTATGAAACTTGTTTGATCTTGTTTGATGCATTGTTGTGTGTGATTGTTGTTTCCGCCGGTGCTGCGCGCTGTATATTAGAGCATCCGGTGGAGTAAACTTTTTTGCGCCCGCGCACGGACTCTAGTTTAGGGCTTCCGTGAGAGAAAATTCAGCCATTCGTGGAGTAGTCTAAACAGGCGATGGCGACGAAGTTAGCTGGCTCGATGTGAATGCGTCGCTGTATCAAGCTAGGCTAGGAAAGCTGGCTTGGTTGATTCCTCCGGAGACTTGCTCGACACGAGCCATTGGCGATCTGACCAAGTGTCTTCGTGTGGGTGCGTGTTGTTTCCAGGCCAATACCAAACCGATCAAACCGTGTGGTTAGCGGGAGTGATGGTTTTTTTTCCCGTGTCCTTTTTTGTGATCTTGTGAGTTGTGAGAAGTAAGAATTTGGTTATTTTTCCTTCGACTGAGAAACGATCACACCCATTAATAAATTAAGTTGTATTAGAATCTGGCTATTTTAAATCTCAACTATCATCATCCCTTTAAGTCACTATACTTACCCTTACCACGCCATACGCCCAAACAAAGAGAGCAAAATCTAAAAATCACGATTAACATATCTGAAATGACTCTTAACAAATACATGGGCTCCTAGACCTTATTCGGAATCTACCTCGGATCCGGTCAGAATGATCTGAGTTAGAGCATCTCCGGTCGCGTCCCCGAAACTGATCTTAAAGGGATTTGGGTGCGCCGGACAAAAAAACGTTCTCAGAGGCGTTCCCCAAAGCCGCTTTTTATCCGGTGTGGCCCGATACGGTGTCCGGCGCACCGAGTCCATCTCCGCTACACAAGGGACGCTCCGGGGACGCCGGACACACCGAAAAGCGAGGCGAGGAGTGGTGAGACCGACGCGTCAGCGGCACATTAAATTTAACATAACCGTCGCCTACCTCGCGACGGAAGTTATTGGCGCGCAGCGACGGTGCAGTTCCCGCATAGGCGCAGCGAAGCATCTCGTCGCGCTTAGCTGCGTGCCGGTGTTAATAAGCGCCACCGCTCCCCCGCCTCCCTTCGGCCTATAAAAGGGTCGCCTCTCATCGTCCCTCTCACACACAAACCCTAGCGCCTCTCTCCCCAACCCTAGCCTGCGACGCTTGTCGTCGCTTGCGACGCCGTCATCTTCATCGTCGGACATGCAGGACGAGGTGGGGCCCGTGCTGTTCGAGTTTGTCGTCGTCCTCAAGGGCGACCCACACGCCATCCAGAGGCTGTCGGACACCTTCGCCGACTTCATCGCCGGCGACGGGCGCCCGGGGTCGCTTCATCTGCGGGAAGCTGCCTGCGGCTGCTGCCGGTGGATCGTGGACGTGATCTACGACGCGCGCGGCAAGATGTACCTCCACATCGGCTGGGAGAAGTTCGCGCGCTACCACCGCCTCGAAGCCGGCTTCGTGCTCGTGTTCTCCTACTTTGGCGAGAGGGACATGAGTGTCAAGGTGTTGTGAGACGCGTTGCACACCACGGCGACAGCTCCGAGGAGGACGACAACTGATGAGTGTTGTTTCTTCGCAGTGAAAATATTTTCATGGACGTTTCTGGTTGTTCTTCCTCGGAAGAACCAACAGGGGCACCGTCAACAGCTGGATTTTCCAGTTTGGGTGACCGACACGAAACCTTCGATGCCCGGCCTAGTTAGGTTTAGTTATTTTGTAATGTTTTATATTTGTGTCAACCATGATTCAAACTATGTATTAGTTTGTGGAAAACCATGTTCCAAACTATGTCTTCGTGTAAACCACGTTCCCAATTATGTATTAGTTTGTGGAATGTTTCTTCTCTTTATTGAAATAAAAATGCAAAAAATAGAGTATTTTAATGTTTGGAGGCGGTGTTTGGGGGACGCGGCTGGGGAGCGACGTCCCCCAAACGCGGCACGAACGAAACACCCCCCAAACGCTCAATCGGTACCGTTTGGGACGGTTTGGGGGACGCGACTAGAGATGCTCTTACCTTTACCACCCAGAATTCTGAACCCAATCTAGATCTCACGAACATGCTCAAACGGCTAGTTTTTTTTTGGTATAAGCCCCTTCTTCTCCAAGGGGTACCTGTTAGATTGATCTCCACACGATAAAGCCCAACGGCTCGATGTGCCCCTTGACCACGCCCTGATCGGGGGCGCCCAACCGAACTCTGGTTGGTGGGCCCATGTCGTCGCGCTACATAAATAGATGGGGTGGCGGACGCACACGGTACGAGGTTCACCATGCGCCACAGCCCCACCGATATCCCCTACCAATCTAGGTTTAGCTTAGGCCGATGGGAAGCTCCACCGTACCACCACCTCTGCCTTGCCCACGCACACACACGCACAAGCCGTCACCCTCCACCATAGCCAATGGGTCGGGCTCGCTGAGCTCCTGTTGGAGATATGCCCAAGAGGCAATAATAAAAGTGGTTATTATATATCTTTATGTTTATGATAAATGTTTATATACCATGCTATAATTGTAATAACTGAAACATTGATACATGTGTGATATGTAAACAACAAAGAGTCCCTAGTAAGCCTCTTAACTAGCTTGTTGATTAATAGATGATTAGTTTCATAATCATGAACATTGGATGTTATTAATAACAAGGTTATATCATTGTATGAATGATGTAATGGACACACCAATTGTAGCATAAGATCACGTCATTAAGTTTTTGCTATAAGCTTTCGATACATAGTTACCTAGTCCTTATGACCATGAGATCATGTAAATCACTTATATCGGAAAGGTACTTTGATTACATCAAACGCCACTGCGTAAATGGGTGGTTATAAAGGTGGGATTAAGTATGGAAAGTATGAGTTGAGGCATATGGATCAACAGTGGGATTTGTCCATCCCGATGACGGATAGATATACTCTGGCCCCTCTCGGTGGAATGTCGTCTAATGTCTTGCAAGCATATGAATAAGTTCATAAGAGACCACATACCACGGTACGAGTAAAGAGTACTTGTCGGAGACGAGGTTGAACAAGGTATAGAGTGATACCGATGATCAAACCCGGACAAGTAAAATATCGTGACACAAAGGGAATCGTATGTATGAATGGTTCATTCGATCACTAAAGTCATCGTTGAATATGTGGGAGCCATTATGGATCTCCAGATCGCTATTGGTTATTGGTTGGGGTGAGTACTCAACCATGTCCGCATAGTTCACGAACCGTGGGTGACACTTAAAGTTGGATGTTGAAATGGTAGTATGAATATGAAATGAAGTTGGAATATTTGTTGGAGTCCCGGATGGGATCCGGACATCACGAGTTCCGGAATGGTCGGAGAATAAGATTCATATATAGGATGTCATTTTATGTGAATAAAATGATGCGGAAGATTCTATGGAAGGTTCTAGTAGGTTCTAGAAAAGTCCGGAAGAAACCACTAAGGAAGGTGGAGTCACATGGGACTCCACCTCCATAGCCGACCAACCCTAGTGGGGAGGAGTCCCAAGTGGACTGGTGAGCCGGCCAACCCCCCATGGAAGGTGGAATTCCCACCTCTAGTGGGAGGAAAGTTTCCCACCATATGGAAGGTTTTGGTTTCGGGTCTTATTCGAAGACTTGGACACCAACACTTGGGATCCACCTATATAATGAGGGGCCAAGGGAGGGGCCGGCCACCCCAAGACCACAAGCTGGCCGCCCCATAGAGTGGTGGCCACACTCCCAAACCCTAGCTTGCTCCTCACTTCATATTGCCCATAGCTTAGCGAAGCTCGCCGGACTTCTCACACCCCCAGACACCACGCCGTCGTGCGTGATTCAGAGGAGCTACTACTTCCGCCCGCCGGAACGGGGAGGAGGGACGTCGTCTTCATCAACAGCCGAACGTGTGACCGAGTACGGAGGTGTGCCCGTTCGTGGCGCCGGAACCGATCGTGATCAAGATCTTCTACGCGCTTTTGCAGCGGCAAGTGAACGTCTACCGCAGCAACAAGAGCCTCCTCTTGTAGGCTTTGGAATCTCTTCAAGGGTGAGTCTCGACAATCCCTCGTTGCTAGTCTTCTAGATTGCATCTTGGCTTGGATTGCGTGTTCGCCGTAGGAAAATTTTTTTTTCTATGCTACGTTATCCTACGAAGTGGTATCGAGCGTGTCTATGCATAGATGGTTGCAGGTAGAACACAATGGTTTGTGGGCGTTGATGCTCTTGTTATCTTTAGTTGAGTACTTTGCATCTTTGTGGCATAGTGGGATGACGGCTCGGGCTAACTTTACATGACCGTTCATGAGATTTGCTCCAGCGCATGCAACTTGTATTGCATAAGTGGCTGCGGGTGTCTGTCTCTCCTACTATAGTGAAGATTCAATTTACTCTTCTATTGACAACACTAGTATCACCGTTGTGGTTCATGTTCGTAGGTAGATTGGATCTTGCTCGAAACCTAAACCACGTAAAATATGCAAACCAAATTAGAGAACGTCTAACTTGTTTTTGCGGGGTTTGGTGATGTGATATGGCCATAATGTGATGATGAATATGTATGAGATGATCATTATTGTATTGTGGCGGCAAAGCCTTATGGTTGTCTTTAAATTTCATGTTGAGTAGTATTTCAAAGTAGTTGTAATAGTTGCTACCATGGAGGACGATCATGAAGGCAGGCGCCATTGACCTTGGTGCTTAGCCGACGATGATTGACGCCATGCTGTTGATGATGGAGATCATGTCCGTGCTTTGGAGATGAAGATCAAGGCGCAAGACAAAAGGGCCATATCATATCATATATGAACTGCATGTAATGTTAATCCTTTTATGCATCTTATTTTGCTTGGATATGACGGTAGCATTATAAGATGATCCCTCTCACTAAAATCTCAAGATAATAAAGTGTTCATCCTTAGTAGCACCGTTATCAAGTCTTATCGTTTCGAAGCATCTCGTGATGATCGGGTGTGATAGATTCGATAAGTACATATAACGGGTGCAAGGCAGGTTTTGCACAGGCGGATACTAAGGTGGCCTTGACGAGCCTAGCATGTAAAGACATGGTCTCGGAACACGTGATACCGAAGGTAGAGCATGAATCATATGATTGATATGATGAACACTTTGAGTGTTCGCCATTGAAATTACATCTTGTCTCGTGATGATCGGGCATAGGTGTGATGGATTTGGTTCGTGTGATCACTAAGACAATGCGAGGGATATTGTTTTGAGTGGAGTTCACCTAGTTTTTAATTTTGTAGAATTAAAATTTGAACTCAATTTGTCATAAACTTAGTCTAAACTATTGCAAATATGTTGTAGATATAGCGTCCTCAATCAATTTTAACCAGTTCCTAGAGAAAGAAAAGCTTAAGAGCAACGGTAGCAACTTCGCACCGACTGGTTCCGTCATGTGAGGATCTTCCTCAATGGCGGAAATCTGCAATATGTGCTTGATGCACCGCTAGATGACCCTCCTGCAGAAACTGAAACCGATGAAGTAAAGAATGTTTACGCGACTCGGAAAACTCGGTACTCTCAAGTTCAGTGTGCCATCTTATGCAGTCTGGAATCCGATCTTCAAAAGCGTTTTGAGCACCACGATCCTCATGAGTTGATAAAAGAGTTGAAGACTATTTTTGAGACTCATGCGGCCGTGGAATGCTATGAAGCATCGAAACACTTTTTCAGCTGTATGATGGAAGAAGGCAGCTCCATCGGTGAGCACATGCTCGTTATGACCCGGCATGCGAAGAAACTCGATGACTTGGGAATAGTGATTCCTATGATTTGTTAGCTAGTGTTCAATCACTGCCACCAAGTTATAAGAACTTGTGATGAACTACAATATACGAGAACATGAACAAGGAGTTTCCTGAACTCTTTGGCATGCTAAAAACTGCTCTGAGATTGAGATCAAGAAAAAGAGCACCAAGTGTTGATGGTCAACAAGACCACCAGCTTCAAGAAAGAACGGGGCAAGTCTAAAGGCAAGAACAAGAAGAGTGGCAAAGCTGCCACGCCTCTGTGAGCCTAGGTACGACGAGTGCGAAGTGCTATTGCGCAGGGAGAAGGGACAACTTTGGAGCGTAATTGCTCCAAGTATTTGGCGGATATGAAGAGCGCGGCCTTGTCCAGAAGAAGAAAGAAGGTATATCGATATACATGTTATAGATGTTTATCTCACTAGTTCTCGTTCTAGTACATGGGTATTTGATACTGGTTCGGTTGCTCATATTTGTAACTCGAAACGAACTAAAGAATAAACGACAAGTACTGAAAGATGAAGTGGCGATGCGCGTTGAAGCGGATCCAAGGTCAATGTGATGGCAGTCGGGACGCTCCCTCTACATCTACCTTGGGATTAGTTTTAAGCCTAAATAATTGTTATTATGTACGCGTTGAGCATGAACATTATATCGGGATCTTGTTTAATGCAAGGCGGTTATTCATTCAAGTCTGAGATAATGGTTGTTCTATTTTTATGAATAATATCTTTTATGGTCGAGCACCTGAAAAGAATGGCTTATTGTCGCAGCAACGCGCGGGGTAATTTTCTAGTATACATAACATTGATGCTAAGCGAATTAAATTGAATGATAATTCTACTTATATGTGGCACTGTCGTCTTGGTCATATTGGAGTGAAACGCATGAAGAAACTCCATGTTTGATGGATTACTTGAATCACTTGACTTTGAGTCACTTGATAAATGTGAAGCATGTCTGATGGGAATAATGACTAAGACTCCATTCCTACGGGTATGATGGAGCGACTCTTGACTTATTGGAAATCCTTACCTGAGATGTATGTGGACCAGCTAGGTGTAGCATCGCGCGGTGAATTATCGTTATGTTCTAACCTTCTGATGTCTACGTTCCATATCTATTTAATGAAATATAAATCCGAAACTTTCGAGAAGTTTAAGGAATTCCAAAGTGAAGTAGAAAATCAACGTAACAAGAAGATTAAATTTCTACGATCTGATCGCGAAGGTGAATATCTGAGTTATGAGTTTAGCATGCATTTAAAGAAATGCGGAATACTTTCACAATTGACACCGCCGGGAACACCACAACGAAACGGTGTGTCGGAACGTCGTAATCGAACTCTCTTAGATATGGTTCGTTCTATGATGTCTCTTACTGATTTGCCGTTATCATTTTGGAGTTATGCATTAGAGACGGCCGCATTCACTTTAAATAGAGCACCATCAAAATCCGTTGAAACGACGACACCGTATGAATTATGGTTTAATAAGAAACCTAAGCTGTCGTTCCTAAAGTTTGGGGTTGCGAAGCCTATGTAAAGAAGTTACAATAGGACAAGCTAGAACCCAAAGCGGAGAAATGCGTCTTCATAGGATACCCTAAGGAAGCTATAGGGTACACTTTCTATCACAGATCCGAAGGCAAGATATTTGTTGCTAAGAGCGGAACCTTTCTTGAGAAAGAATTTCTCACTAAAGTGACTGGAAGAAAAAGTAGAACTTCGATGAGATTGAAGAATCTCTACTCGTTGATGAGAGTAGCGCAGTACAAAATGTTCCTGTACCGCCTACACCGACAGCAGAGGAAGCTAATGATGATCAGGAAACTTCAAATGAGACAGCCACTGAACCTCGCAGATCAAGGGATCGTGCCACTCCCGATTGGTATGATCCTTGTCTAAATGTCATGATTGTGGATAACAATGATGAAGACCTTGCGACCGTATGAAGAAGCAATGATGAGCCCAGATTCCAACAAATGGCAAGAAGCCATGAAATCCGAAATGGGATCCATGTATGATAACAAAGTATGGACTTTGGTAGACTTACGTGATAGCCGCAAGGCTGTCGAGAATAAATGGATCTTCAAGAGAAAAACAGATGCTAATATTTCTGTCTATAAAGCTCGACTTGTCGCAAAGGGTTTTAGACAAATTCAAGGTGTTGACTACGATGAGACTTTCTCACCTGTGGCGAAGCTAAAATCTGTGAGGATTTTGTTAGCAATAGCTGCATTTTTCGATTATGAGATTTGCCAGATGGATGTCAAAACGGCGTTCCTTAATGGAGACATTGAGGAAGAGTTGTATATGGTACAACCCAAAGGTTTTGTCGATCCTAAAAATCCTGACAAAGTATGCAAACTTCAGCGTTCAATCTATGGGCTGAAGCAAGCATCGAGAAGTTGGAACCGACGTTTTGATAAGGTGATCAAAGACTTCGGGTTTATACGGTGTCATGGAGAGGCCTGTATTTACAAGAAAGTGAGTGGGAGCTCTGTAGCATTCCCGATATTATATGTAGATGACATATTATTGATTGGGAATGATATAGAACTATTAACAATGTAAAGGGTTATTTGAATAATAGTTTTCAATGAAAGACCTTGGTGAAGCATCATACATATTAGGCATCAAGATTTATGAGATAGATCAAGGCGTCTAATAGGGCTATCCTGATACATGCTGGACAATTCTAAAGAAGTTTAGAATGAATGAAAGTAAGAAAGGATTCTTACCTATGTTGCCAGGTAAGGTCTTGAGTAGACTCAAGGACCGTACGAGAAGAAAGGATGAGTCGGATCCCCTATGCTCGGCAGTGGGCTCTATCATGTATGCCATGCTATGTACAAGACCGGATATAGCACATCTTGTTAGTTTGACTAGCAGATATCAAAGTGATCCGGGAATGGAACACTGGACAG
>JAUUTY010001053.1:57500-60000 GCA_030979885.1 Lolium multiflorum | reverse complement strand
TATAAGAAATCTCGCCTATTAATGAAGAACTTTTCCCCAATTTGATTTGCCGATTTCTTCTGATTCAATTGAGCCGATTCCCTCTTCTACTGACCTTGCCGATTTGTCCCCTTTGCCAATGCGTGATGAGCCGATAGCACCGCATCGGTCCTTCGAAATTCGCCCTTCCCTTCTTCAACTGATGATTTTCTAAATCTGGCAGAAAATGCAGGATCTTCAGGAAAACCTTTGAACTTTTCCAACCAAACCCAATAATCCTCTTCAGTACTCATCATTTGTGAAGAAGGTTGCAATGAAGGATCAGCCGATGGTATCCCAATCGGCTTTTTAAACAGAGTATCCACCAGGCCTGTTGCCCCCCGAGCCTTACTCGAGGCGAGACTGTCAGAGAGAATGTGCCAAAGCCGATCCCCTCTCTTCCTCAGACAGCCGATAACCTCCCGTTTCAGCTGGATTAGCTCAAAGATTGGAAATCCTTGACAAAAGGTTCAGGAACCCAGATCGGCTCGAAGCAGCTGAAGAAATTTCCATTGTTTTATTCCCTCGAAGGTGGAGACTCCATCGCATGATTCCACTAGAGTCGATAGACATGTATCGGCTTTATCCACCTCTTGAGATTCTTAAGTCGATGTCTGCTGCATCGGCTGCGCCCAAAAATTTTTAGGCCGATTTGTGTGTCGGCCCCCATATTTGATAGTATTATCTCATATCCTCGTGTTTTATCCATCTAGGTGCCCCCCGAGCCGATTCTGTCAAGAGAATTGATGGTATCGGCTCTTCAGGTAGTCCCTGTTGGGTCAAACGTTGATCCCAGGCAAAATAGATGGTGAGGATAATTTTGGCCGATTGCTGGAATCGGCCTCCACGTTGCTTGCTCAGTAGAGGGCCGATCGCAAGGATCAGCCTCGCCATGTTTGCTTATTGACGTAGTCTTGCTACTCGTCCAGGCCGGTGGATAAAACCAGCCCAATCTCTGACTTTATCACGTTGGTGCGCTTGCTGTTGTCCGCCTCGGGTGCATCGTGTGATCGTGGAGCTCCACACCTTCCGGACGAACGAGCACCATGTTTGTGCCAGCCGATGTTTCATCATCGGCTTTCCTTTGCTTAGGGCGCCACTCTTTTCTTTGCGGCAGTCCCTCCTCATCCAGGGTGCTTTTGCTGTCGACAATAAAGAACGTCGTAGGGATGGTCTTCCTTCCTACGGTCAGATCCACGTTTAGAACACCTTGTGCGTCAGATGCTTGGCCGTTGAAATCGCTCAATGTCACATTGGTTTTGATTAAATCCGAGCTGGAGCGTCCCAACCGACGTAGCATGGAGTATGGCATAATGTTGACTGCCGCTCCGGTGTCTACCAACATCTTATTGACAAGCTGCCCATTGATGTAACCTCGCAAGTACAGGGCCTTCAGATGCCTGTAACTCCTTTCTCGTGGCTTCTCGAAGATGACCGGCCGTGGGCCGCAGTCCAATTGCGCCACAGGTGCTTCATATAACCTCGGAGCGCTAAATTCCGCTGGAAGGATGAAGACCATGTTTGTGCCAGCCGATGTTTCATCATCGCTTTCCTTTGCTTAGGGCGCCACTCTTTTCTTTGTGGCCGACCTTCTTCATCCAGGGTTCGCTGAATTTTGGCGGCCAGGTCAGGCCGTGCCTTCCTCAACGCGTGCAGATATAACCTTTCGGCTTCTTCCAACGCACGCAATCGCTGAACCCTTCGTTTTGGGAGTGGCTGAGCCATCGGGACACCATCTTGGCCGATGATACTTATCCGCTTCATCATCGTCCTCTAGTTCCTCACGATCTTCCACGGGCTCAGCATGCTTGCTCCGAGGCGGGAGAGGCCCTAGACGCTCGAACACGGACACCTTAGCTGTACCCTTCTCCTTTCGTTTACATTCTGGGCAATTGCCGATTGTTGGTAATCGGCTCATTCCGGAATCCCAGCAGTGTCTGAAGAAGGGGCAATCCCAGTGCCTATCCCGTTGTCCGGCTCCTCAGGCCTCCCTCGCGCGACGTTCGGACGTCGTCGTGGCCGCTGTTCTGACGATACCTCCTGCTTGCATCAGACCGACGATAATCTTCATCGTCGTTCTCGTAGTGGCGATGTCGGTCGTATGGCTGTTCATATTTGCTGAGGAGATGCTCGGATAATAGGCGTGGATGCCGTATGTTTCTCACCTCCTCCTCGGCCAGGTATCGTTTATCGTCGTCTTGGGGCCGGTCACGTGGAACGGCCTCCTCTTTCTCTTTGCCACGAGAGTGGCTGCTCTCTGCTTTGTCCGCGTCATGGCGAATCACGAACCCTGCCATATTGGCATCGAAAGAGAACCCTGGTTCTCTTATGGAGTGGCTGAGATCGACCGTGTTGACACCAGGCAACGGACGTGTGTCTCCGTCGAGCTTGATGCCGTGCGAACGGGTCTTCCCAGGAGCCGAGTCAGATCCTCGTGCTTGACCGGAGTGCTTTCCGCCATCTCAGATGTAGATGGCGATGT
>JAUUTY010001053.1:35000-45000 GCA_030979885.1 Lolium multiflorum | reverse complement strand
AGCCTTTAATCATGTTTAACACTCATCTCTATACTTACCACGTCAACCTGTCATGCTAGATTCATTTCATTGTAAGGCTCCAGTCCGAAGACCGGAGTAGTAGCGTAACAAACTAAGCATGGCTAAGCATAAAGAGATAAAGGCTCTCGCGACGCACACATGCCAAACCTAGGTATGCTAGGAGCAGTGGATCAGGGTATTGAGGCTACAAAGGTCGGACATGCAACAGATAGGGTAACTCTACCTATCGATAAAAGACAGTTGAATCGTGTGCAATATGTAGGAACCAGAAGTAAAAGCATTTCGAAAACATATATGAACCAGGCTAGGGCTTGCCTTGTCCCTCAGCTGACGAGTACGGTTCTTCGGTGGCGTTGACGTCGGACTCCGGCTCAGATCCTATTCGCGAAGAACCAAATACCGGAAAGGGAAATAAACATTCAAGACATGGCATAATGCAATGCGCATACAATATGAATGATATGTCATATTAAAGGAATTGAGTAAACCCTCGGTGCATCGTCAGATTAAAGGGGTTCCGGCATCGGACACCGCCATATGAGAGGGGTTCTTTTAAGGTTTCACTACATTTGCAAGTTCAAAGGTTGTAATGATGTATGAATTACTCCTAAACTTGTAGAGAATGTTTTTCTGAACATTTTGATATATTATACATATTTTTCTGAATTAAAAGAATTAGTTATGAATTAAACAAGATTTAACCATTTCTAAATTTCTGGAAAATAATAAAAGTATGACAAGTTGGACCCACTGTCAGCATTTTAACATTTTAGAAATGATTAAATCCACGACAGGCAGACCCCACTGTCATATGATTAAATAAAATAGGAAATAATAAAAGAGAAAAAGAAAAGGCGGGCGCGTCATAATGACGTCAGCCATGGCCTGGCCGACGAGGTTGACCACGGGGACGGCGCTGGCGCCAGGGCAGCGCGGAGGCGCGTTCGACGCGCGGCGTCCCGCGAACCAGGAGGGCGGCGCCGCCCTCCAATGGTCGCCGGAGGGACAGCTCCGACGAGCTCGCGCGGAGGCCGGGGCAGGCGCACGTCGCCGGCGCGCTACGCGGCGAGATAGGGCGAGCGGCGGGTACCAGGAGGACCGCAAGCTCACCGTGAGCACGTGGAGCTTGACGGCGTCGCCGGAGATGGCCGGAATCGCCGGCGGCGGAGGGTGCGGCACGGGCGGGGCCCGGTCGCGCGGTAGAGGGCTCCCCGGCGGGCTGCTGCGGTGGAGAGAACCGGAGCAGGCGAGCTCTGTGGCGTCGGCTTGGTGCGGGGCGGCGCGAGAACGGCGGCGGGGAGTTGGCCGGAGCTAGGGTTTCGGCCGCGCCCTTGCGAGAGAGGAGGTGAGGGGGAAGGAGGTGGCGAAATAGAGGTTCTCCTCGCGGCGGCGACCTTTATAGGCGTCCGGGGGCGGCGAAGCATCGGGCCGCCGGCGCGTCGGCGGCCACCGCGTCGACAGGCAGGAGCTCTGCGTGCGTGGGGAAGATGACAAGGGGGGATTTTGTGAAAACCCCTGGTCTTTTGGGTTTTCTTTTAAAAAATAAAAACAGGGCAGATTTTGGGATATTTAGGGTATTTTGACCCAGATTTTTGAGGGGCTTTTGCACAAAAAATTTATTAGACAAAACTACAACCATTTGCAACATTATTTCGAAACATTTTAGTGCAAATTTTCTCAAATTAATGCAAATGCATGCAATGCACATGAACAAACCATCATTTATTTAATTAACAAAGTTGGTCTGTTACAACTCTACCCTTACAAGAATCTCGTCCCCGAGATTCCTAGGTTTTAGAAAAGAAGGCAGGGTACTCAGATCGGAGACGATCTTCTCGTTCCCAGGTTGCTTCTGACTCAGAGTGATGAGACCATTGAACTTTCAGGAATTTGATGGTTTGACGCCGAGTTTTACGCTCAGCTTCATCAAGGATACGGACAGGATACTCTCGATAGGTTAGATCCTCTTGGAGATCAAGTGTTTCGTGATCAACACCACGGATAGGATCTTTGAAGCAACGTTTGAGTTGGGAGACATGGAAGACGTCATGAACTTCAGGAAAAGTTGGAGAAGTTCCAACTTATAGGCAAGTGTACCTCGTTTAGCAAGGATGCGGAAAGGACCAACATAGCGAGGAGCTAGTTTGCCTTTTATACCGAAACGATGGACACCTCTTAAAGGAGTGACTCGAAGATAAGCTTGCTCGCCAACTTCATAGCGAACTTCTTGATGATGACGATCATAATTGCTCTTCTGACGAGACTGAGCAGCTTTCAAACGCTCTCGGATAATGCCAACTTGATCTTCTGCTTCCTTGATCATGTCCGGTCCAAAGAACTGTCTTTCACCGGTTTCTGACCAATTCAGAGGGGTTCGACATTTCCGTCCATAAAGAGCTTCAAAAGGTGCCATGCCCAGGCTAGATTGGAAACTGTTGTTATAGGAGAATTCAGCAAATGGGAGGCACTTTTCCCAATTCTTGCCAAAGGATATAACACAGGCCCTGAGCATGTCTTCAAGGATTTGATTCACCCTCTCGGTTTGACCATCGGTTTGAGGATGATAGGCCGTGCTGAAGGAAAGACGAGTTCCCATGGATTGTTGGAGACTTTCCCAGAATTTTGAGGTAAACAAACTTCCACGATCAGAAATGATCTTCTTCGGAACACCATGAAGAGAGACTATCCGGGATATGTAGAGATCCGCTAGTTGACTAGCACGAATACTTTCCCGAACAGGAAGGAAGTGAGCAACCTTGGATAGACGATCCACCACTACCCATATGGCATCATTTCCCTTTGGAGTTTTGGGAAGTCCGGTAATGAAATCCATACCAATTTCATCCCATTTCCATTCAGGAGTAGATAGAGGTTGAAGAGTACCAGCTGGTCTTTGATGCTCAGCTTTTACACGACGACAAACGTCGCATTCAGCTACAAAGCGAGCGATTTCTCTTTTCATCCGGGTCCACCAGAACCTTTGCGAAGATCCTGATACATCTTTGTACTTCCAGGATGAATAGATAGAGGAGACTCATGAGCTTCTCGGAGGATAAGCTCTCTCAGATTCTTTTTCTTCGGCACCACCAAGCGGTTACCAAAGTAGACAACACCTTGATCGTTGACGGAGAAACATTTAGCAGCACCGCTAGCAATGTTCTCTTTGATCTTAGTGATACCCAAATCACGCTTCTGAGCGGCTTTGATCTGGTCTTCAAGAGAGGGTTTCACCTCTAAGTTAGCAAGGAACCCCTGAGGAACAACTTCAAGATTGAGTCGTGCAAATTCCTCATAGAGGGCAGGTTGATGTTGCTTAAGCATCAGATTGTTGCAGTAGGACTTCCGACTCAGCGCGTCAGCAACGACGTTGGCCTTGCCGGGCTGATAGTTAAGACCCAAATCATAGTCTTTGATGAGTTCCAACCATCTTGTCTGCCTGAGATTCAGATCCGGTTGGGTAAAAAGATACTTCAGGCTTTGATGATCCGAGTACAACTCGCAACGGTTACCGTAAAGGTAAGGTCTCCATTGCTTAAGAGCATGGACCACAGCTGCAAGCTCTAGATCATGAGTTGGATAATTGAGCTCATGTGGCTTCAACTGCCGGGAGGCATAGGCAACTACGTGGCCATCTTGCATCAACACACATCCGAGCCCTTGAAGAGAGGCATCACAAAAGATGACAAAGTCTTTGCTTGTGTCTGGAAGGACAAGTACAGGAGCGGTAGTCAGCTTTATTTTCAGTGTCTGAAAACTTTCTTCAGCCTTTTCTGACCACTCAAACTTCTTATCTTTCTTGAGAAGATCAGTCATTGGTTTGGCGATCTTGGAGAAATTCTCGATGTATCGACGGTAATAACCCGCCAATCCAAGAAAACTCCGAATTTCTTTGGCTGACTTAGGAGTCTTCCAGTCAAGAACGGATTGAACTTTATCTGGAATGACTGCAACACCTTTTGCAGAGACCACATGGCCAAGAAAGATGAGCTCTTGTAGCCAGAACTCACATTTAGAGAACTTGGCGTAGAGGCGATGTTCACGAAGCTTGGTCAGCACCAAACGCAAGTGTTCAGTGTGTTCTTCTTCGGTTTTGGAGTAGACCAGAATATCATCAATGTAGATGATGACGAATTTGTCAAGATACTCCATAAACACTGAGTTCATTAGCCGCATAAAAGTGGCTGGAGCATTTGTGAGGCCAAAGGACATGACGGTGTACTCGTAAAGACCATAACGAGTCATGAACGCCGTTTTTGGAATGTCCTCCGTTCGGATTTTGATTTGATGGTAGCCTGATCTCAAATCCATCTTGGAAAAGACTGTGGCACCACTCAATTGATCGAAAAGATCATTGATTCGAGGTAAAGGATACTTGTTCTTGATGGTTACTGCGTTGAGCGGCCGGTAATCAATAACCAGACGCGGAACATTGGTATCCCTCTTCTTGACAAAGAGTGCGGGACATCCCCAAGAAGAAGTACTGGGTTGGATGTATCTTTTCCCTTCTAACTCTCCTATCTGCTTCTTCAGTTCAACCAACTCTTCTCGAGGCATACGATAAGGACGTCGAGAAACAGGAGCAGCTCCAGGAACCAGCTCGATGACAAACTCCACACTTCGATCAGGTGGCATGCCAGGTAGTTCTTCCGGAAAGACATCAGGGAAGTCACAAACCACCGGAACATCAGAAATTTCAAGCGGAGGTAAGATATCAAGGGCATACAACTCAGCATCAGGAATATGTACTGCTGATGGAGCTGTTGCTAACGAAGACCAATACAGGATGGAGCTTCCAGAAAGATCAGTTAGAGTGATAGATCTGGCTGCACAATCAATGATAGCCTGATATTTAGCTAGCCAATCCATGCCCAAAATGATATCAATGTCGGTTGACTTGAGGGCAATGAGGGGAATCGGAAAAAGAAGATATCCAATCTCGATTTTATTCCCACGACTAATAGCGGTATACCAACTAGAACCAGGGGAATGAACCACTAGAGGGGTAGACATAACCTCAAAAGGAATCTCATGCAACTGAGCAAACTCTTGGGATATGAATGAATGCGAAGCTCCAGAATCAAACAGAACTGTAGCTATAATGGAGTTGATTCGAAGCGTACCCATTATGACGCTTGGATCGCTTCAGCTTCTTCAGCAGTGACATGGGTCAGACGACCATGACCAGCAACTGGAGGCTTGGTAAACTTCTTTGGTGGTGGAGCACCATGAACAGAAGTATTGTGGGGGCACTCTTTCATGTAGTGACCAGGTTGACCACAAGTGAAGCACACACCACTGCCTGGAGTACCCATAGCGGGACGATAGTTTGTTCCACCAGCATTGCTTGGAGGAGCACTTGGAGTTTGGGGACGAGGAGCATAACCAGATGACTTTGGTGCATAAGGAGCACGAGGCACAGCACTGTAAGGAATGAAAACACGACGGCGCTGATTGCCTGATCCAGAAGGCTGAGAATTATCTCGAGGACGTTTGCGAGTTTCCTCATACTCCACTTTTCCTCTTTCTGCCTTCATAGCCTTGTTGACAAGATCTTGGCAGGTTGGGAAGTCCAGGAGATGAAGATCTCGACGAAGTTCAGGATCCAGTCCCTTGCGGAACAAGGCTTGCTTCTTGGCATCCGTGGACGTCTCTTCAGGAGCATAGCAGGCAAGGCGATAGAAGTTACCTTGGTAGTCACAGATAGAACCACTGCCCTGCTTTAGCTTCAGAAACTCTTCCCTTTTCTCGTCCATCAGACCCTCTGGGATATGATATGCACGGAAAGCAGCTTTGAACTCTTGCCAAGTCACGACATGATCGGCAGGCTGCATCAACAGGAAGTTTTCCCACCATGAACCAGCAGCTCCTTCAAGATGGTAGGTGGCAAAGTTCACCCAATCTGCTTGAGCAGCGTGGGCAACCTCAAGCTTGCGCTCAATGGTGCGGAGCCAGTAGTCAGCATCAAGTGGCTCAGTGGAATAGCTGAACACTGGTGGGGTGAGGCGGATGAAGCTTCGGATCCCCACTTGTTCCTCATGACGTTGAGCTGTGTTACGCTCAATCCTTTCAAGGAGTCGTATGTTGTCCGCACGATTGGCTTCATACATGGCCATAAGTTGGACCATAGAAGGAGGAGGAGGAAGGTCAGCATTCTCCTCGAGAACATTTCTGCGGTTAGTGCCATGGTGTTGACCACGGCCAGCACCACTTCTAGTACCGCCTGACATCCTGAGGAGAAAACAAAACAAAACCATGAGACATGGATTCACCGGAAAGATTCAACAAGAGGATAGCATGTACCGAATGCAATGAACATGCTGAAGGACAAGACATGTGATATGAAGATATATCATCGTATCGATCATAGTAGTTGAAAAAGCATACCAAACGTATACACTACCAACCGACTCACAAACCATGAAGATGGAATGCAAAGATGAAATACCATCACCATATCTCATAAAGGCAAACAATTGGATGCTAAGCACCCGAAGCAGGAATAAAGGGAAAATGCTTCAGATTAACTGAGGCATCATGGAAACTCTGAGACAAACAACCAGGTACGGAGTACTGGAGAAAAATAACCCAAACCCGTGTATCCTAAAGATTTGAATTGATAGGAAAGAAGTGAAACCTTTTTCCAATCAAAACCAGATAAGATGACTCAGCATTAGAGTGACACCAGATAAGGAGTAAAAAGAATCCTATTCAGATTTTTTTTTGCAAATAATCTTTAGCTTTCAAATAGTTTTCACAACCACTAGACTCAACATCGACCAGTTAACAAGGGTTTCCTACAGGCAGTCCTGCTCTGATACCAAAACCTGTGGCACCCCCGGGATCAGGGTTAGACAAATACCAGATCTTCGTCTGACATAAGCCTAACCTCGAGCTCGAGAGACTACAGTGAGAGAATCGGTAACACAACAGTGACTCTACGACTCAAAAGAATATATTACAACTCTTAGCAGAGTAAGATCCAAATTATTACACGCAGAGGTCACTGACCCAACATTCAACAAGCAACGGAAGCAAAATATGTTATTCTAAATAACAAGATAGCAAAGGGCTTAAGAAGCCATAACATAAAGCGACGTCCCAGTCCATAAGTCTCAGGCTGCTGCCTGGGAACCCCAAACTACTAGTCGATGTTAACGTAGAAACCACCTTCGGCTGTAGCAACTTCATCTGAAACAAAAGCATGCAAAGCTGAGTACAGGGACTCAGCAAGACTTAGTACAACCTTTTAGCAAAGCGGGTATGCGGGCTTTTTGTGGAGCTTCTTTTGCGTAAAGCCAGTTTTCCTTTGTAAGACAAGAGAGAGGAGAAGCTCGACTACTCAGAACCTTTAAAAGGGGATAAGAGAGCGATATCTCTATCTCTATTTGATCATCATATTGTATCCACCAATCTTCATCATCTCGAACCACTATCCTCGGATTACCCCCTCAAAGCCCGAAGAAGGTATCCGTAAACACACATTGTTTGCCAAGTTTTACGATCAGGTTCATGTTCTCTATGGTCTCCACGTCCGTTCCCAAGTCGTCCATAACCGCGGACACGGCTTTTCGAAAAGATTTAACCCTGCAGGGGTGCACAATTTTATCCACACGCGCCAACCGACTCTTAGTGCCAACGTTTGAGCTCTCTTCCTTGGAAAGCCGGCAGAGGGTGGTTGACCACGACCTTTACCTTGCTGTCGCCGAGACCATGAGTCACGCGCTAAGGATTGTTCCGCCGTAACGGGTCAAGTCCCGAAGCCGGTCCTTAACGATGTGAGCCGAGGTGGGTTTCCCCAGAGGCCGCAACCCCCAGCCACCACGACCACGCTTACCTACCTGTTATGTACCTTTTCCCCCAAGCAAAAATGCAATG
This sequence comes from Lolium multiflorum, assembly GCA_030979885.1. Lineage (NCBI taxonomy): Eukaryota > Viridiplantae > Streptophyta > Magnoliopsida > Poales > Poaceae > Lolium > Lolium multiflorum. Next base: position 37,104 of record JAUUTY010001053.1, on the reverse strand, counting down.
CATATGTCCAGGTAAAGCGCAAACTATGTGACTCATGGAATCTACTAGGCAAGTTATTGAGTCGAGAGGGTACCATAATAGGGCCTCGTGTGGTTGTACGCTCAGTCTTGGTTCAAGAGGCGAGAACTCGCATCCTAGGGTCGGCAGAAACGAAACAACCCACCACATCCCAATGTGGCCTTTCGTCTGAGCCTTTAATCATGTTTAACACTCATCTCTATACTTACCACGTCAACCTGTCATGCTAGATTCATTTCATTGTAAGGCTCCAGTCCGAAGACCGGAGTAGAAGCGTAACAACTAAGCATGGCTAAGCATAAAGAGATAAAGGCTCTCGCGACGCACACATGCCAAACCTAGGTATGCTAGGAGCAGTGGATCAGGTATTTGAGGCTACAAGGGTGGAACATGCAATAGATAGGGTAACTCTAGCATATCGAAAACATATATGAACCAGGCTAGGGCTTGCCTTGTCCCTCAGCTGATGAGTACGGTTCTTCAGTGGCGTTGACGTCGGACTCCGGTTCAGATCCTATTCGCGAAGAACCAAATACCGGAAAGGGAAATAAACATTCAAGACATGGCATAATGCAATGCGCATACAATATGAATGATATGTCATATTAATAGAATTGAGTAACCCTCGGTGCATCGTCAGATTAAAGGGGTTCCGGCATCGGACACCGCCATATGAGAGGGGTTCTTTTAGGGTTTCACTACATTTGCAAGTTCAAAGGTTGTAATGATGTATGAATTACTCCTAAACTTGTAGAGAATGTTTTTCTGAACATTTTGGTATATTATACATATTTTTCTGAATTAAAAAGAATTAGTTATGAATTAAACAAGATTTAACCATTTTCTGAAATTTCTGGAAAATAATAAAAGTATGACAAGTTGGACCCACTGTCAGCATTTTAACATTTTAGAAATGATTAAATCCCTGACAGGCAGACCCCACCTGTCATATGATTAAATAAAATAGGAAATAATAAAACAGAAAAAAAAAAAAAGGCCGGCTGACGTCATAATGACGTCAGCACGACGTCAGCCATGGCCTGGCCGGCCAGGTTGACCACGGGGACGGCGCTGCAGGGCGCCAGGGGCAGCGCGGAGGGGCGCGTTCGACGCGCAGCGTCCCCGCGAACCAGAAGAGGGCGGCGCCGCCCTCCAATGGTCGCCGGAGGGACAGCTCCGACGAGCTCGCGTGGAGGCCGGGGCAGGCGCACGTCGCCGGCGCGCTACGCGGCGAGATAGGCGGCGGCGGGTACAGGAGGACCGCAAGCTCACCGTGAGCACGTGGAGCTTGACGGCGTCGCCGGAGATGGCCGGAATCGCCGGCGAACGGCGGAGGTCTGCGGCACGGGCGGGGCCCGATTCGCGCTGTAGAGGGCTCCCCGGCGTGCGCTGGTGGAGGAGAACAGGGGAGCACGGCGGAGCTCCCGGTGGCGTCGGCTTGGTGCGGGGCGGCGCAGAACGGCGAGGGGAGTTGGCCGGGCTAGGGTTTCGGCCGCGCCCTTGCAGAGAGGAGGTGAGGGGGAAGGAGGTGGCGAAATAGAGGTTCTCCTCGCGGCGGCGGCGACCTTTATAGGCGTCCAGGGGCGGCGGAAGCATCCGGGCCGCCGGCGCCATCGACGGCCACCGCGTCGACAGGCAGGAGCCTGCCTGCGTGCGTGGGGAAGATGACAAGGGGGGATTTTTGTGAAAACCCCCTGGTCTTTGGGTTTTCTTTTAAAAATAAAAACAGGGCAGATTTTGGGATATTTAGGGTATTTTGCCCAGATTTTTGAGGGGCTTTTGCACAAAAATTTTATTAGACAAAACTACAACCATTTGCAACATTATTTCGAAACATTTTAGTGCAAATTTTCTCAAATTAATGCAAATGCATGCAATGCACATGAACAAACCATCATTTATTTAATTAACAAAGTTGGTCTGTTACACTAGGAGTGCCGGAACCACGAGGAAACGCCGCAAGCGCCGTTATGCCACAGCGGCACACCCGAAGGTGTCCACCGCGAGGCGAACGTGTTAGAAGCACCACTTCCCGAAGGTCGGGTACCAGCACGCAAGCACTTGAAAGGCAACATCAGCATATAAG